>JAANDG010000191.1:0-238449 GCA_036852015.1 Pelodera strongyloides
TTTCAATGGGTGACGTCTGTTCTATTATTTTCTGGCTCTAACGCCGCTGACCACCTGTTCCCAGTTCCCATTATCTAATTGGCAGTCGTTTAGGTTCAATTGATCGTACAGAGTGAGCATATAGCTGTTAACGAATTTGATATTTATGCCGCAGTCGTACGTTGGGCAAAACACCAGTGCGAAAGGCAAGTTGTTGCAGCTTTTTTTTACTATGTTCACCGCTGGATATGACACAACTGAACGATTATAGGGTACAAACACGACACTCCGCGAAGAAACCACAAAGATTTTCGTGGACAAATGGTTGTGTCGAACATGAAATGATGCTTGCATGCCTGTTATGTGTGGGAACGCAATTTTCGCTTCACAAGCCATGTACCATAACGCTTTATCATTAATACAATATCAATCTGTGTCTTAAATTCATAAAGAGTAAACTTTCAGAGTTCAACAGTCTCCTGCGTTCTCGAACATGCGTGTTTTCGTGAAGGATTTCGTCTTCAGTCTTAGACTGCCTACTTTCACAGTTAACCAACTGATTTCCACCGAAGGAATCTTCTCAAGTGAATTGCTTTCGTCAAATGTAAGTGGTGCATCTTTTGGTTTGAAACTTCTGTGTTTACGTACCCTCGTTATCGTGGATCCGCCGCAGTGGGTTAGCTATCACTAGGGTGCATGTGTACTACTCGACACGCGGGGGGCGCGCATCTGACACGCCCCCTTCAAATGTTGCTACCGGGATTGAAGTTTTTCGGAGGGAAGCACCTACGCTGTGACGAGGACCCTCTTTTTTTTTGCTCGTCGACGGCATTATTTGTAAATAAATTTTACTATTACCCCTTTTTAGGAGAAAACCTCGCTTGTCCGCTACTGTGGAGGCGATACTTACGTGAGCATACCTTTCTCGAAGCTCCCACGTCTGTCTAGTCTGGATACTTTGGCGCCTGAGGCAACTAGGTAGGCAAGATTTACGTTTAATTAATTCAACAGCTGTGCTAAACGTATGAGTATGGGGAACACAAATTTTTGCAAAATTGGTTTTTGCCGGTCCGTATACTTTATTCCAGCGAGAGAGTTCTAGTGAAGTAGCGCGTGCATTTGATAACGACAAGGACAGGAGCGAAGAGTAAATTTCAAATCACGTCTTTTGCGTTTCAATAGCGTGCCTACTTGCTAGTTGACTGGTTTATTCGTGGGTGTTTTGGATCAGTTTAGTACAAGTACAGTGTAGCCGTGACTTGTTCAGCAAAGTCTTGAGCAGAGTTGTCGACGAGGTCCAGATTACAAATTACAGATCCTTGTAGTCGAACTTCGAAACATTTCATTGCAGAGAAGAGAATCTCATTTCTGTCTCGGTAAGTTTCACCTTCACTCCACAAGCAAATTATCGTTTCATCGGAGTTGGATGCTGTCTGGACCTTGAGGATAATGGAGGCACACCAGCCGTGGTAGTTTCATTCAAAGCGGTATAACAGCCGGTTTTTGTTACTTATGTTGGACGTTGTAATCCCATGTAGGGCATGCAAATAACTGCGCGATACTCTAACAGACTAATATGGAAATACCTATATTAATACTTCCCCTCTTATCTGTCTGTCTTTTTTTTTCTCACGGCGTTGCGCTCTTTTTAATGAGTATAATAAATATTCAAAAAAAAATTTGGAAGAGTATTCAGTATTGAATACATTTATTTTTAAATGTTTGTAGAATCGTATTAAAATATAAACCAGAAGTATTTGTAATAACTAATAAGCGTCACTTTCACTCGTAACTTTTAGATTGACTTCGAAATACGTGATCAGGATAAGATCATTTGTCAGTTCAATTGGACGGCCGATTGTCTAATGGAAGTGAAGGATCGTCACTTCAATTGCATGGCATCAGATGTCTACCATGTACGTTTAGAGTGATATGACTCGTGGTTTGTGAAGCGCATACTGTGCAAATTAATAATCATGCATTGAATGCAAATTTATGTTCCCTTATGTACCGGAATGGCACATAGCTTGGATAAAATGCGCGGTAGTGAACTGTGCAGTAACACTTCGCAAACCAATACCACACTGTCTTAGCATTTTATCTTCTGTAAATGCAAACGTCGGTATTTGCAATTTCAGTAGATCTGTGTATGTTGGCTTTGGTGCTTGAGTACGGTACGGTTGGCATCGTAAGTGATACTTCATTATAACTAAAGACTTTGTTCGTTTCATTATCTGTCTCTTCTAGCTGTTTGCCAATCGGAACTACACACTTACTGTATCTCCGGGACCTGGCGTACATTTCCATGTCTACAATGGAAACTACTATGTAAGCGTAAATCTTAGTTACCTCTTTCGATCAATTTAATATCAGTGAATTCAATATTTCACTTCTTTATTTCTTAAGTATACACCAATGCGGTGGCATCCGAGGTTGAGGGAAGAAACAACGAACTTATGAAACGCATTGAATCAATCGATTAGCATAGCAATTGACAATGAACAATGTATTGATTGCTCTGTATTATCTAGTGGTGTGAAGGTTTGCATGGAAAATATTTCTACCCTAATAATGATAATTTTCAGAAGGACGGTACTTCGTTCTTGAACACTGCGAACGCTGAGGACATGTGGCCAATCAAGAGTTTCCTCCTGCTCAATGTATAAAATGTATGTACTCTATATATTATATTATATTTTTTGTTTACTTCGTGTTATTGTGTACTAACTAATCATTGAAGATACTCATTAGTGTTTATGTTTAGTTTACATATGTTCTATGTTGCGGCATTATTAATGATTTTGTATGTTTGATTTCTTTGTTATGTTTTGTTCTGTTTAGGAATAGCGAATGCAGTCCTTATGAGATAATATGTTTCTTTTTTCTCAGAATATTTTTTTTGTTGCGTAGTTTTTTTTTTTTTTTTTTTATGTTATTTCATTTTTTTTTGACATTCTAATCATTGAATATACTCATTGTCTGCAAGATTCCATGTTGCTATATTCCTCGGCATTTCATATGTTTCTTCTTTGTTATCTTTAAATTTATTTCATTTGTATATTCAGAAATAAATGTGAAATTTTTGTTCTTTTTCTCTATTGAAATTAACTGAAACCGTCCATTCGGTTATCTTACCTAATATCTTGCATCCTACCTGGTTATTAGACTAATTAGGACCTTATTGTTTCCTCGTTTATTACTAGTTTTGAATTTGAGTAGCGTCTGCATGTATTCAGTGTTGTATTGTGTTATATTTAAGCTATTTTTGGTTAATGAACCATTCATTGGTGTAGGTTATTAGAGGTTTATCCATGGCGTGCTGAGGTGTGATTACTGTGACGTGGCAGGGAATAAATTAGGTCCGCAGCAAAATTTTGGGGAGGTGATTTAGACTAATTTGCATATAATGCATTAGGGATCGGGAGGTGACTTAGACTAATTTGCAAACAATGTATTACGGATCAGGAGGTGATCGTCCGCATTTGGCGGGGTGTTTTATGCATTTATGCTATGGACGTGGGACAAGTTGTATGCTAACCCGCCTACCGTAGTCGCGCCACCATACTTTGCAAAACCTTTACATATTTCAAATAGCGTGCTGGAGCCCTTATGTAGAAAAAACTTAGTTCATCTTACAGGCTTACCATTGGTAACATAGTAACATTCTTAATGCTTCCTTCATATGTTTTTTTTTGGATTCAAGTTATTGGCGCGAGCCGCGAGTGCCTGCGTACGCTTGTGTTTTATATTGTTTCGACTGTTTTGTTGTCCATTCTCATTTATAATTTAATCATTGCATTTTAGGTAAGGCATGGATGTGGACTCGAAAATATGCAGTCTTGAGCAACTGATTTCTTACGGTATGTGTTTCAATCGTCCTTTGTTAATTCTAGTCGTCCTAACCTTGTGTGAGATGTTTTGTCAGTAGATATCGCAAGATGATCCAGCCGGTGATAAAGTGTATGACAAACTAATAGATTCATCACAAATATGCGCATAAAACATAAATAAGACAAATAAGCAAAACGGTAATCAGAGACATGTGTACAAAGTATGCGTATGCGGAAGTTCTAAGGCATTGGACAAGGGCATTAATTAGCCGAGCCTAACCCCGATGCGCATGATTTTTTTTTGTTTATTTGACACCATATCTTTAACATTTTGTTATTCCGAAGAACAACAAAAGTGATTCCATAGCCATGACGATTCCAGAGCTCGAGGTCATTGCCGAACGTATGAAAGGTTCGTACATCAAATTTATCCCCTCGCTGAAAACACAGCTCTATGACACCGCGGACCGCTTGTCTTCGCTGGGAAATGAGGTATTTTGTTTAATGCTTTACTTATGCCAATGATTATATAATGTGTTTTGTTTTGAGTGAGATGGAAAGCTAAAAAATTAGAATTGTACGATTGTTTTCACAAACTTTGATCATGCTCCACCTGTATGGAAGCAATAAGCAAATGGGATACTTTTATTTACTAGGTTTTAGTTTTAGTACCAATATGCGTATTTTGTCTCTCTCGCCTCCCTCTCACTTGTTAAAACACACAACTCACAAGTGGGCTTAATTATCAATTTCTACAGCTGGATGAGAAGTTGGGCGATATCAATCAATTTGTCGATGGAGTGGATATGGCTGCATCCGCGGATGAGGTTGGCCTCGTTCTGAGTTTCCGTTAAAGCGGTATGGCAGGCGTTTTGTGAAATGTGGGCAAATTTTTTCACTGTTTAAGCGTGGGCGTTTTAAGAAACATATACTGCCACTGCATTCCCATGGATGTATGTAAATTGTAGGGTATTGCGCAGTTCATTTGCATACATATTTATAGACAATTGCGTTTAATACATGGGAGTGCACTTGACCAACACGTCTGTCATACCGCTTTAAATTTTGCATTGTTCTTATTTGCACAGACATTTGTGATTCGTCATTGTCATGGGTACCTTAAGGCTTATTAATGTGTACCATGTATTTATTATTCATTTGGGCTTATGTATTTGTGCTAATTTGTAGTTGGTTGATTCAGTAATATAGTCGATTGACTGCAAGGGTTAAAAGTTGAAAATGTTTGATTCTGCGATGATGTGTAGAGGTCGAATTAGAAATTATATCCGTAGGCCATATTCACCACTCGTTTCCCCAAGGGGAATTTCCTGTCTTTTTCTCTACGTGTCTCAATTTAGAATGTATTATCTGTCCCCAAGGGAATCGTAGTGGTGAATATGGCCTGTTGTCAAGGAAATCCTTGTTTTCATTGTTGTGGAGTTTCAGATTTGCGGCCTGAAGGAGCGGCTTGGACATCTGAATATGTACCGTGATTTCGTTCAAGCGGTTGAGGAAATCGAGCGGAATGTGTGTAACGTGCTCATCGCTCCGAATCTTTCGTACGATCAAGAAGTATGTATCTTTAATATTAAGATTTTCTGTCATATTATGAACATCATGTAGATTGTTGAGATACGATACATTATGGGAGAAGATGTAGATAGTCAAGGTAGATCTTCGAGCATTGACGATTTCCGGAATAAACATAAAAGACACAGATGTAAAATATCATGTAGATTGGCAGATCAACCCACATAAACCGTAAACCAACCATTCATTACCCACTTTTTAGCTATTAGTTCCTTATTTGCCTTGTTGTGGGCCTTTCCCGTCATTCAACTATTTTTTCAGGCTCATAGAGTTTGGGAACTTGAGAACCTACTGGATAGTGTGGTTGAGGTAAGCGTATGTCTTTTTTTTTTCTTGTAACATCGTTCAGTGCTGAGGCCGTATGCAGGAACGCGCCGGGAGGTTCGCGCCTCCCAGTGGGGGCGGTGAGAGAAAGAGAGGGATCACACGAAGCAGAGACACACCGAGACAAATTCCCCCATCCAGGGAGGTTCGCGCTGTTCGTGCATACGGTCACTGGAGACGTGCTCCCCCTGCATCGTTTCGGCGGATTTCGGTTTTGATGTAACGGGATGCGCTTTATCTTTTTATCATGAATCTTGTATTGTGCCTTGCTCACAAGAGAAGTAAATAACCAGGGATCTAAAGAGTGCGTGGAGTGTGCGAGAGCAGAAGAGATTCAGAGCGCTCGTGAGCCTAGGGAGGGCTCCCGGTGTGTTGGTGAATACGGCCTCTGAACTCTGCGAGATGCTCGTACAAGTGTCACTTACTCTTGATGATTCTTTTACAGGAAGCGAAGAAACTCGACCTGGCGCAATCAATCTTCAACATGTTGAAGAGCACTGTATGTGTTTTTGTTGGGACTTTTGAGCTTATGATCTTATTTAGTTGTAGAAGAACGATCTCTTAATGTTGGTTTTGGAGACTTGGAGTGTGTAGTCGAACCGCTACTTGACAGGAATAGTGTGCGTGGCTTGAATAGAATTTAAAATTGAACCGTGACTCTTTTTAAGGTTTCCGAACAGCGTTCCCTTGTGTGTATGGGACTGTCCAGCGTCTACAAGGCCACTTTCTCGTTTCCCGAGCAGCACGTCAAGGATGTGTATGCATTGAAGATTAATGTCGCCGATCCTTTGGAAACTGGACAGGTGCGTGCGTTATAGTTATATCGTAGTTTGGTGGAACTCATCTTTGTTGGCGTTACCTGTTACCTGTAGGTGCTTTAAAGCGAAATACCGGCCGGTTTTTGAAACGCGGCAGAGACAGCTGAATTCTTACGTGTTTATGCTAGTTTGCTCGAATTTAATTTATATTCATTTACATACGCTGCATAGGAATGCTAGTGTACTCGGTGTGTTTCAAAAACCGGCCGGTATTTCGCTTTGATAATAAGGGTTTAATTAACGGTTACGTGTGTGCTTTGCAATTTTTAAATCGTGCGTCGTAGTTCGTAGTTTGCTTTGTGGGGATACTAGTCTTTGTTGGCGTTACATTTAGTTGTTGAATAATAAGGGTTTTGTCTAGTGTGAAATCGAAACTTTATATATACCGTACCTTGAATATTGAATTGTTGTATGTTTTTCAGCATTTAGTGATTTAGTTTTCAGCCGTGCGCTCTTGGTCTGCATGATCCCGGTGCACCGTTTCCGCGGGTTCGAGTTCGGTTGATATTACTGGGTGCAACTTTATATATTTTTTCAGCATTTCACTGCTCTTGACCGGCTGGGCGAATTGGAAGTTCGCCTGAATCGACTGTCGGAATTCATTATCGATAAACTGTGCACAGCACTCATCAGTTCCGGAGGCAAGGAGGGTAGCTTGAAGATCACCACGGATGAGACTACGGTGGGTGCTTAATTTCTTTCTATATTTTTTGTGTCAGCGATGTTGATGTACTAAAGCGGGATGGCACATGTTTGTGAACTGTGTGCACGACAACTGTATCCCCACGCATTGTAAGCAAATGTCTCAAAAGAACCCAATACAGACTTGCTGTCCTACCACTTTAAAGTTTTCTCATTGTATAGTGTCGTGGATTCATGTGTTCAAGCTTTTTGTTGTTGAAAATTTCCCAAATTGCAACTATCGTTTTTTAGGGTAATGTTGTCACATTTTCTGTCAAAGGACCGTTGAAAAGTGACAAACACGCATCGAAAATGGATGCGGCGGTCGTTTTTGGGTTAGTTTTACGCTGCTTTAGTTTTGAGAGAGTATTGAATTGACTAGTTCCGTGAAGTCAATACATCCGCTTCCGTCTACTAATTAAAGAGAAAATAAAAGGAATTTTGAAGAATGGAAAACAGCGTAAAGGAGTCATTTAATATATCAATATATTAAATGTAGAGAAAGTGATCGTGTCTTTATAATAACACGACACCCCGTTTCGACCCTAGATCGTATACGAGGATTTTGCTGTAGTTGGGTCTCATCAGTACGATGACCACAGCTTGATGGGATAGGAGATAAAAAAAAATAAAAAACAAAAGGGAATGAATACAACAAGATATAAAAATTATGTAGAAAGAAAATTAACAAGAGAATTAACAGTTTGGAAGAAGATTGTGTGATTGATTATGTGTATGTTCGATTTTGTGTTGAGTGCAATTGTTATTGCAATTAATTAATTGTTTGGTTTTTAATGTTAGAGTACAATTATATTTATTTTTGTAGTTTGTAGTGTGATGTGAGGTTGTGTTTTTTGTAGTTTGTAGTGTGGTGTGAGATTATGTGTGTGTGTGTGTATGTGTGGGTGTGTGTGCGTTTGTGTGTGTTTATGTGTGTTAGTGTGATGGGGAGATGTCATGTGAAGTAATAGTTATGCATTAGTTGGTTAGTCTTTGAAATAATAATTATATATTAGTTGAGTAGTATGCTTAATGATATGAAATATAGTGAATGTGTTAAGTTAGATATTATATGTTAAAATTGAAATTACTGTTGTACCAATAATCAGTCAGTCTTTTGCTGTCATTATTATATTTTAGTGCTATACATGGGTGTCGGTGAATAGTTTTCCGAAATATTTGAGTGATTTTTGAAACGGGATATTTATTACGAATAAGTTTGCGTGTAAGTTGACAAATCTTGTCTTTGAAAAACTCTAAAGAAGAAGTGCAACGGTATATTCGTATTATTTCACCCATTATACAATTTAGTTTGATATTTGTTGAGATATGAGAATCGTACATTGGAAATCTAATGACGTTGAAAGAGGCCAGCATATTGAATTTTTGACATGTTTTAGCATCCTGAGCGAGTTCTTCACCGGCCTCGCGGAATCTCTCGAGGGTATATGTGTGTGTCAACGGCCATTCACTCTTGTTTTGGGAAGTGCCATGCAGAAACAGCTGATGACTCTTATTTTGAAGGTATGTTGTTGTAAAGTGTACCGTTTGCATTCATTTCGGTGCTTAAACATTATGTGTGACAATGGGTGATATCTGAATTTTGCATACACGGGTTCTGACGTCAAGATATGCGGAATTTTTGTGTGAGTTTCCCCCAAATAAGAGTGCATTGCTTCAATTGCTTGGCGGGTGAGAGATGCGAGGCGGAGACAAATCAGAGAGTGTGAAAATAAAGGGACTTTGTGTACCCTGGGGTGCAAAAAGCAGTTGGAAGGGAGTTCCTCCTTCCCCAAAAAGGTGGGGAGATCCCTATTTCAGCTATTCCCTGAGGCATGGGGCCGTATTCACCAACACGCTGGAAGGCCTCCCCAGGGAGCTAAAAAGTGCGTAGAGAGTGCGAGAGCAGAAGAGATTCAGAGCGCTCGTTAGCCTAGGGAGGGCTCCCCGTGTGTTGGTGAATACGGCCGCTGCCCCGTGAGGCTTTCGGACCAAGGTCATGGTCACACGGATCAGAGCGATCATATGTTTTTTTTTTGTTTCAGAACGTGATCACTGTATGTGTGCCCGTCTCGTGCAAGAAAGGCGATTCCGATTTCCAGAGCGTCATGAACGCGGCAGCAGACTTTAGGAGCCGATTGATTGTGAGTGTTTTTTTAAGTTATTATGTTTGCTTTTAGTTTTACGCGCATCAAATGTTCACGGCGGTTTTCCAGTTGGTGGGCGTGTCGAGTAGAGCGAGCTTTGTTTATGCGTAAAGTAATAGCATCTCCCAAGGGCCATTATAATAAAACTGAGATTGTTTTAGGATATCAACGTTCTCACCGATGCAGCGCCTCGCTTTGACATGCTCGCCGAATCGAACGAACGGGCGTTTATTGATCGGAGATGCCTCTCGATTTTGGTAACGGCCAGGGAGCTGATCATGAAGCCCTACTTGAAGCTTACAACGGTAGGATTGTGATTGTTGGTTTTGATCTATTGATGAGGAAATAAACCCAGCAGCATCCAAATTGCACGCTTCCTCCTCTTACAATTAGATTTTTCCTACATATAGCACTCCTGCGACGATTAGTACTGCATAGTTCTTAGCGCGAGCATAGAAACCTATTGGGGCGAGCATAGAGTGTGCTGTGCTCGTGTTGTATGTAAAGTAGTTTGTTAGATAAGAAAGACAAGAACGGTGCATTTATTTCCTTAACTAAGCCACTGATTTAGGGTTTAGCGTGTCGAAGTATCGAATTAAAAGCAAAGTCTGTAGGTACGTATGAATCTGTAAACATAAACGAATTTTAAGGGCGCGTTCGCGATGAATTGGCATGTTTAACATGCAAATTCACAGTGTATTTTTTACGTTCTCCCAACATTGGAACCTTTCGGAAATGTCCGTCCCGAACTATACATTCGCATGTTTTCCTTTCGGAAAGAGCAACCCGAACGCGCCCTAAACCACAAACAATCCTTTCTCAGCGCAGTAAGAACTCAGTCAAGGGTCTTGTACACATTTTATATGAACTTGCTCATCTAAACAGGTCGGCCATGGCTCGGAATTGCACGATGAGATCATGGACGACTTTGTGAGTGCATTCGGCAAGAATGTGCTATCGGGTGCCCGCATCAACGATGAAAATGTGCCGGCGCTCCTCAGATTGCTCAAGTGTCAAGTTGGTTATTGTTTTGTTTATTTCGTAGTGATGTGGTAACTGTGCCCTATTCCTTGTCTCCCTCCCCCGCATCCTCAACTACTTTGTTTTAAAGCGAAATGCTAGCCCCTTTGGAAAATTTGCATATGATAAGCAAATCATATGTATCCTATGATAATTTTATACTATCGTCCACGGCAATCGTACAAAATTAGCATAGGATACATAGGATTTGCTTATCACATATGCAAATTTTCCAAAGGGGCTAGCATTTCGCTTTAAAACAAAGTAGTTGAGGATGCGGGGGAGGGAGACAAGGAATAGGGCACAGTTTTCGCTTTAATTCCTGTGCACGGTGAATGTTTGAGATATGTGCCAAGTGCCAAGATATGCCAAATTGTATGTAGAGTTTCCCGGCGGTTCATAAAAGCCAGGTGCCGTGCGCGCAGCAGTACCGGTAGCGAGTGTTGAGTTCTTTTCTTGACACGACATGTGATTTTGTAGATGGTCTTATAAAATATTCTAGCTTCTCTTAGGTGAGTGAGAGTTGTGTCCAGCTGGTCGAACTGCTCGAATCGACTGTACAAGCTGCCGTGGAGGCGGAGAATGAGGTATACGCTTTTTCAGCCATTTATTTTTCCTGCTCGACGCTGCCTTGAGCTTGACTAGGCTTGATAACAGTATGGGGGTTACCTACGTTGAGCTAGAGAGATCACTTCTGATTGCTTGAAATTGGTAAGCAAAATATATTTATGACATCGTAATACAACTGTGCAATGTGTTCAGGTTGCGGCTGGTTGTTTGTCAGTTACCGCTCACAATATAGTTCAATTGTTCGCCATAATGACGCCGAAACATCACCATGCGAGCATCAGCAGCGTGCCGCAACAAGCAGGTATGTGGAACCGCTTGATTAATTTTTTTATTTGCGTTGGACTCTTAACGACGTGCTGAAGTTTTGGACACAGTTTGCATTCGACGTGGCTCACGTTTGCGCGCCCCAGAAAGTAGCAGTCGCGCAACCCGCCCCTGTAATGAATCCCGAGCATTTCCCGAGAAACTAGGCCTTTTCGAGGATTTTCCACATATTTCCCGAGTATTCTCCGGCAACTTTCTCGGTCCGAGCTCGGAAGAGTCAGTTTGTCCTTTTCCGAGCTTTTCCCATGGAATTTCGGAGCCTTTTCGGACAATTTTTCGTATTTCGAGGGCCGACTCAAAACCTAGTAGGAAACTAGCAAAAAAAAACTAGACCGAGCAAAGATTATGGCGCGCATGCAGTTCGTGGGCAAGAGGACTGGAACACCAACAGAATTTCCAAAGCTAGATCACAACTGACTGAAACATGCGGATAAAGCATTTCCGCGCCCCAGTTTCGCTGACTAGGCCAAGCCAATAGGTCTTCTCCTTGTGAGCGATTTACTTGATCCTTTTTCTGGGATACTTGTAACTTACAGTAATTCGTAACTTACCGTTTCGTGTAACTTACTGTAATTCGTTTAGCCATTTTCTTCAACAACTGCTACTACATTTGCCATCGCATAATGATGCTGCCGTTCGGTCTTTTGAAGAGCGCCCCCAAACATAAGGTAGAATTTTCGTGTTTTAAGGTTTAGTGTAATTAAATGGTTTGGGTAAGACCAGAGGCCGTATTCACCAACACGCTGGGAGCCCTCCCTGACCTCCCCATGGAGCTAAAGAGTGCGTGGAGTTGGAGAGTGCGAGAGCAGAAGAGATTCAGGGCGCTCGTGAGCCTAGTGAGGGCTCCTGTGTGTTGGTGAATACGGCCTCTGATCTTTCGTTCCCATATTTTGAGCAATATTCCTATAATATTATTTTTATTCGCTGTTATTGATAGTGTCGACTGTCGGAAAATGGGAAATGATAATGATAATGAGACTCTAATACGGTGTGTTGGTTGTGTAGTTTTTGTGATGAATTAAGACTATGTAATTGAGACCACAGTGATATTAATAATAATAAATTTTATAGTGATGCCCTATTATAATTTTTTTCAGCTTGAATACTTCCGTGCTCTCTTCACTGACAATCTCATCCCACTGAGACATCTGGCCGCAGACGTGCTCGAATCACTCCTAGCCCAGTGCAGACGAAATCTGAGCGCCGAGCTGACGGATACATCACGTGGGTCACGTTAAGTACTGTAATATCTCGTAGTTTCTAAGATACATCATGCATGTGCGGTGCCCTACTATGTACCGTTTTCTACAGTAAGTCAATCCAAAATCTGAGCTCCGAGCTGACGGATACATCATGTGGGTCTTAGTCATTACCATAAACTTTTTAGCACAATAGGTTTTTCCGACGACGTTGAAATCAGCATATAGTTGGTTATGCTTTGCATATTTACAATGAGAAACTCAACAATGTCGATTAAGGTTTAAGGTAAAGGCACCGCTCAGCTTCACAACTAATATGTACGGGTATCGGGCAACTAAATGTTATGACCGCGTGTTGCAGTGTTCTTCAACATTTGTGTGGACGGCCGTGCGGCGGATCCGCAGAAGAGTACGCGCACAGCGCAGACACTCAGACGGTGCACGCAGCAGATCGAAGCGGTGGCGGATGTGTTTAGAGAGGTAAGCGGGAAGTAGGATCCTCGTTTTGGTCTGGCAACTACTACGTTCTCAGGCGCGCAGCTCGGAAATGCGTAACCGCGTCCGCGGAAAAGCGATGGCCTTTTAACACGGGAAAGGCGGAGACGCAGAAAACAGGTTTCCCTGTGTCTCGAATTTTTCAATGCAAATTTGCAATCTTTTCCCGCGGACGCGGCTACGCATTTCCGCGCTGCGCGCCTGAGGATAAGAGTAGGCGACTTAGTCAACATCTAAATTGGTCTAAATTTCTAAATTTGGAGATAATGTATGTGTGTCTATCGATCCGAGAGGTGGTTTTTCGTCACGATACATAACTGGATAACTTTGACAACTGTTTAGCCTATTTAGTGTTTTGGAATAGTTTTTTTTCTATAAGATACTACATGCCGCACATTTTTAAGTATATATCTAACTGCTAATTGATATTGATTGATGATGCAGGTGATGTCGGAAACGGTGTACGTCAAGTCGATAGCCAACCTCGTCTCATTCCTACTCACGGAGCTGGATAATATGGTAGGCTTTTGTGTTTAAAGCGGTATAGCAGCCGATTTTTGTTGACTAGGTCGCCTACCGTCCGTCAGCCCTAATTTGGTAGTTTTCTGGCAAACTGAAATTGGTTAGACATTGGGATGTCATCTAAAATGTTTATGTTCAGATCCTCGGACTGGAAGACATCGCTAGCAAGGACGCGGAGGAGGCAGCCACGCGGATCGAAGCTGTGATTGACGAGCTGTACAAGATATTCGATGTGAGCTTGAGTAGCTCTGCCTGTATTTATGTTAGTTAACAACAGATTATGAAGACCTACTATTAAATCGGGTAGGTTCGCCGAAGGAGGCAACCCGGCCCTGCTGTGTTTGCCGGGTTTGTGCTAGGGTGAATCGAAACACAAGGTTACCCTAGTGGATCCAATGAAGGCTTACTTGTAATAGCTTGTCGTGCCCTCCAACGGCACTGTCACTTATTCTCGTGGATTTTCTTTCAAACGTTTATTATTTCTCATTTTGCTTGACACATTTTAATATGTTAGGCTGTTAGAATGAAATTTATTCTACCTAAATACGGTAAATGTTAAACTATTAAATACTCTGACCGTTCAGGTGACTGATGCGAACGTGATGCACAAGATGTGCGAGAAGGCCTACTTCCGTACCAAGGAGATTGTCTTTTGTCTGAATGCGCCACTTCAGGTATGGAATGCTAAATAAATAACTGTTCGTCTCCTACTTTATACTTCAACACCATCCGGGAGCGTATGCACCAACGCCGGGAGCCTCCCCGCTTGGGAGAATTTGTCTCTGCGTGCCTATGATTCGTGTGATCCCTCTCTTTCTCTCACCTCCCACTGGGACTGCTGGGAGCATATTCCCGGTGTTCGTGCATACGACCACAGTAGTGCCCACTGTTTTTGTCGGCTTAAACTTCGGCTTGTTTGTCTTGGTTGGTGTACGTCATGCAAGCTCGTGGCTTTGCTGAAATTTGAAAGAGATGGTAGCATTGAGATTCATTTTGCCTTCCTTCTTATTAGAGAACTGTTACCAAAAGTACATCAGACTCATGTCCTTTGTACCATTGGAGTATGACGTTTCTTTGTAGTTTGTAGTTTGTACTCACCAATATAATGCTTGTACTTTGTATCATGTAGTGTGGAATCTTTATTGATTGCTTTTCAGGGTATTGCCGATCGTTGGTGCTCCGGCAAGGGTCCTCTTGCTCAGTGGTTGAGCGCAGCCGAAGTGCGGCACTTGGTTAAGGCACTATTTGCGAATACCGACCAGAGAAAACGTCTAATCGATACTATTTATTGATTTGGAGGATAGTGTTTATTGATTTTTTTTTGTAGAGGGCAAGGCAAGTTATATGGCCACACTTTGGGAAACCGGAGTTCCAGTTGAATGTGACTAGAGGAAACAAAATTACTAGTTGAGGCGATTGGCGGAGTACTGTAGGCAGCGTTGTGAAAAATATGGATGTCATCACAGCCTGGCTACGGTAATACGTCTCTTTTCCTGAGGTGGTATTTTTGTTTCGGGTGTCCATGAAAAGAAATGCGTTTTTTTCGTTTGCGTCTTTTTTTCCCATGTCGAACTGTACTGTAGTAAGCTTCTTCCTTCATGACATATTCCTTTATCTCATTAATCAATTAATTTTATGAATTCATCTTCTTTTATTGACTCTATTACGGTTATCCAGACATCTTACATGCGATTCTCGGTGTAATTTTATTTCCACGAGTTTTGTGTAAAAAACGTGTGAAGTTTTTTTCCGGTGGGTATAGTTTCTCTTCACTTGTGATGTAAATTATTCTTTTGTTTTAATTTTGCCTGTTTCTGCCAACTATGGGTATGCGGTTTGATCTTGGTTTTATATATGTGAATGATTTATTTTTACTCGTACGAAATTAATTTATATTGCATGTGTTTTTTAAATAAAAGCATGAGATAAAGGATTTAAACGTTTATATGTTGTGCATTTTCTTCAGAATCAGAATTGATCAGGGTGTGTGAAATGCATCATCCTTTCGTAATCGATGACGCTGATACCGAAACATGGTTGCATGGCCTGGAAATGGTGGTATACGGTATACGATGAAGATACCCGATGTTAGAGAAACTGGGCATGTCTGGCAGTCTGGCTGGCATATGGTTGTGGGACGGTAGAATAGGTAGAATTACGTGAATTACATAAAACGAAAATTTACAACAGTGGCCGTTCCGCTCATGTGGCGCACTCTCGCCATATACGAGCGAATCCGAAATGTAAATTTTGTTCTCGCGCGTGGCGTACCAATTTTGTTGTCAGTGCCTTCTCTATGAGCGCATTCTCCCTGAGCGACTGGCGCGCGGCCCGCTTTTGCCCACAAACAAAGTTTCTGTCTTGAGAGATTGGCGAGCGGCCCGCTTTCGGCACGCAAACAAAGTTTCCTGCCTTCTCTAACAGAGACTGGCGCGCGGCCCACAAACAAAGTTTCTGCCTTCTCTGCGAGCGACTGGCGCGCGACCCGCTTTTGGCCCACAAAAAAGTTTCTGCCTTCTCTATGAGCGACTGGCGCGCGGCCCACAAATAAAGTTTCTGCCTTCTCTGTGAGCGACTGGCGCGCGGCCCGCTTTTGGCCCACAAAAAAGTTTCTGCCTTCTCTATGAGCGACTGGCGCGGGGTCCAAAAACAAAGTTTCTGCCTTCTCTGTGAGCGACTGGCGCGCGGCCCGCTTTCGGCCCACAAACAAACTTTCCACAGACAATACACAGGCGTTTTCTGATAGTGTCTTATTTCTTCAACATGGAGCTATTGCACTTACTGTGGAACAAGGGTTAATGAGCCGGCGAAGATACGGGCGTCCCACACACGATGGCTTAAATAATAAATATACGTATGTAGTGTATTTTATCTTTTATGAGTATCATATACCAGATCCAAACCGGGGTGGGAGCGCATTCGAGGCGAGCGCGCTAGCCATTTAAAAGGAGCGATTTATTACTGAAATGCATAAAAATTCATGAAAGTACCTGTATAGTCCCATTGGAGTAAAAACACGGACTTGCACTGTAAGCGTACTGACAAAACGATGGGCATTCCAGGTACTGGAATTGATCGTTGTGAGTAAAGCGGTATGGCACCTGGTTTTGAAACGAATGATGGACAACTGCATTCCCATTTATTCAAAGTAAATTGTGTCACATTATGTTCTGGAAATGCGCAGGAAGTAGCACATAATGCCCTGTCCGGCATACGTTTGACAACCGCGTTCCATAATTTTTTTTGTCTATGATATATTTCTGAAATTTTTCTATGATGCATTCTGTGAACGCATGTCTGAGCGAGAAACTATGGAAGTGCGCGCCGCAACGGCCTCGCGCGCATCAAATTTGCGGCAAATATCCCTCGGTGCTGCAACAAAACCAAGTCTTCTCTACTTGTAGCCAATTGATGCCTTTTTTTACGCGCAGCATAGCATAGAATAGGTAGATCTTCGAGCTTATTAGTACGACTAACGCAAAAAGGCAGATTGGACAGATGTGAACCAAATCTTTATGTCAACGTTTCACCTTTCGCCATCATCAGGACAAGGAATAAAAAACCCCAAAATTGGGTAATTAAACCTAGCAGGTTGAGGTTGAACCGCCCTGATGCAGCCGCACGGAGCTACATCCCTTCAGCCTAGTACTTGCTGGTTAGCTCCACTCACCGCAGTACATTCTCTTTTCGCCTTTCTGCATTCTTCACTGACTTCTGAATCCTTTGGTACTTTTCTGGGGAAAGTACGGTAGTGAATTACGATATCTTCGCCTTTTTTCTGAAGGTTTGAGACATTAAAAAAAAACCTTGACGCTGCGGAGGAAATTCTGATGGGCCTGGCCTACCTACCCTTTTGCCTGGTTTCCGCGCAACTTCAAGTTTCACAATGACGCTAACTGCACTAAGGTAAGGGAATGTTTGATTTAGATGTTCATTGCAAATATAAATGTGATTGTTTGCACATTTCTTGGTTGGAAAAAGAAGCTCTGACAGTACACTTTGATATTACAAAGATAGCTATATGTCTTCTGCTTCTGAATATTCTAGTTTATTAGTACGATAAAGGAGATTGATAAACCGACCGCCCTTTGATACTGTGCTAAAATCCCAAGCAATTGTTCTGAGGACAGTGCGGTGACGTTCATTGTGCCAAGTTGTTCGATCGTTTCCTGAATTTAAAGCGAAATACTGGCGGGTTTTTGAAACACATCGAGTACACCAGCATTCTTTATGTAAATGAACATACTAAATTCGAGCAAATTAGCATAATTCAGTTGCCCACGATACGTTTAAAACCGGCCGGTATTTCGCTTCAAACTGACAATGTACACTGCGGTAACTTGGCGCTCAAGCCGCGCGAAAACAGTGTGCCAACTACAGATGGTGACGCGGTGGCGTGCCAGATGAATGCACGTGCTTCATTGGATTGGCTAAAATTGTAGCCGCCAATCTCACGCTGGCGCCAAATTGCGCGCTGTAAGTTACAGCTTAAAAATTTCAAAATTCCAAAATCTTACGTCCTGTTCCATTCCTCCGCTTTCATCTTCAAATTGTCCCTGAGATCTCTCGATCCATGAACTGTAACAAGTGAAGCGGTATGACACGTTGTTATTGAATTGTATACAGGACACCTGCGTGCCCATTTTTATATGCAAATTTCTGCGACTTACAGCTCAGGGCTCAGGCTGACATTTACAGCAAGGAATTATAAGTAGTCAAGCTAAAATAATGTAACTAGGTCTCTCACATAATGAAAATACAGGCGAAGAATTCGACCTTCATTTTTGGTATTATTCAGTAACGAGAAAATGAAATATAATATTTTAATATATGCAAATCTTAGAGCATATATTATTTAGAATTTGTGAATACTTTGTAGCTCTGATGGGATAACCTTTCTCTCAACCTACGTTCCTGGGTGCGCAGCGTCCCTTCTGTCAGCCGCGCAAATTGGAGTGCACGCGTAGCCAGCCGCGCAGTTTCCAGTGCGGGCGTAGTCAACCGCGTACCGCGCAGAGGGGGGCGCACCCAGCCGCGTAGTATGCAAACTACGCGGCTGGGTGCGCGGTGCCTCGGGGAGCTCAACCGCGCAGCGCACCCCCAGCCAACCGCGCAGGGGGCCCCCGGCCAGCCGCGCAGGGGGGGCAAAAAGAAGGGGCGTTCGCGGTTGAAGACCAGAGACCCTCAACACCAGTGACGGAAAAATGGCGGAAAATAACTCGAAACTACAAACAAAAATATTGGAAAGGTCTGATTGGTCGAAAAATCAGGTGCGCCTGCACGTCACCGCACACCTCGTTCTGTGCTTGCCAGAATGCGCTGCGCGTCCTTTCGCGAAGCTCTGGCGAAGATAAGGCGGCCACCCACCTTTTTCTCTGATACTGCATAAGTTTTCGCGTTTCCGTTCATCATTTTGCCCCAAGTAATTTTCGCGCCAGGATTTCGCGCGCAACACTCGAGTTTCGCCAATGTTCTAGCGTGTGTGCGGTATTTGACGCTAAGAATACCACTGACAATGAGTGCGCCTTTATATACCATTGAAATTTGTCCTTCTTTTTGATCACTAGTGACTTCATTTATGGCCTGAAAGGAACGTTTATTAACATTAAGTTAATTTAATAGTTTCCTAATATAGTTTCCTTACTTCAAGTTCATCTGGCTGAGCAAAGAACAAAATGTTTGCAGATAAGGGTTTTCATTCTTTTGCTCTTATTTGAGATAAGGCTTACCACACTTACACTTTCGCCGTGTCTTCTAATAGCGTCACCAAACTTGGAACATATTTTTTTAATATTTATTTATTCCTTTTTAAATCTCTAAAATCTCTAAACTTATCCGAAAATGCGACCAATCGTATCGCTAATCATTCTATGCGCTTTGGAATTACTTATGTATATGGATAGATTGTCGGTAGCAAGTAAGTTATTTTTATTCACAAAAAGGCTCCATGTGACCTTAGGCTTAGGCTTAGGCTTAGGCTTAGGCTTAGGCTTAGGCTTAGGCTTCGACTACGACCATAGTAACACGGGTCCGATTCGCGACATAGAAATAAAAAAAGACATAGTAATCATACATGAAAAGTTTAAAACATGCATACATGCCTCTATTCCTAGGTGTGCTGAAAGATATTCAAGATTACTATGGAAAAGATGATGGAGATGGTGGTCTTGTGCAGACTGTTTTCTTCGGATTTTTTGTGTTTTTCTCACCAATGTTTGGATTTTTGGGTGATAGGTTGGTAGTTGGTGCGATGTATTTTGAAACTTTTTACTCTGTTAACAAAGGTGTGATGTGCAAATAAATATTAGTATAGCCCTTTTCACCAAGGTTTCTGACTCCTTCGAACGTGGGCACTGTATGTATGTGTATGTGTACTCCGGTATCAGAGTCCCTTTTCAAGTATTAGAGATGGTATTGTATTAGAAACTCTCAACATATATCTTTTCGGTTGAAAAGGTCTCTAAATTTTTATTTCTCAGGGACCTATATTTTAACTTTGTTCAGGACCCTGCGGAACATGTCATAAGCAAACTTTGAAACTGTCTGTCCACCCTTGAATAAAGGTGCACGCTCTTGAAGCGTAAAAGATTTATTATTTTATGATTTCTATTTGGCCAGTTTGTCTTCAGGTTTTCTCGCAAATGGATTTTGGTATTCAGCACAAGTGGTTGGATATGCATGGTGATTGTATCATCGCTTATACCGAAACATGTGAGTTTGTGAGCTTATTTCAGGCCATACAAAGCTCGTTTCATTCTTTCTTTTTCACTTCGCTTCAGCAATGATCGGCTCGTCGAAGATAAAACTTTAAAAATACAAAGAATGTACTAGCTCAATGGGGGGGGGGGACTCATGCCTGCCCCGCTTCTATTTGGCTTGTCCTTTGTACGCCGTTTTTGCGCGGCATTTGCGCCAAGTTTAATCGTTGCGCTGCTGCAAAACACCGTCACTATTGAGGTTGTTTCTCGAAATTTACTAAAAGCGGACTAAAAATTCTAATTAGCTTTTAGTTGTGGGCCGCGTTCCTAATTGCCCGCGGCCTTTCTGGTGTGGGACAATCTTCAGTTAGTGTACTTGGTCCAACAATTATTGCCGATTTATACACGGGAACAAAGAGGAGCTTTGCACTGATGGCCTTTTTCTTTATGATTCCGGTTGGCAGGTTGGCTTTTTAAATATGCGCTCATTTTGCCTTACTAACTGTGTATCGATGTCGCGGCGAAGAAACTGCACAACTATGAGCCTATGTTTCCGCGTCACTCTTGCGCATAAGCACGTCGTTTGCACGCCAGCTTCCGCTTTGTGCTGCTCACAGATGCCTACTCTTGAGCTCATTTTGACTTGCTACCGGTGTGTCGACTGTCGACGTCGCAGCTTCGGCGAACAAACTGCACAACTATGTGCCGATTGTTTCCGCGTCAATCTTGAGCGCCATATCATAAACATAACAAACTTGCTTGCAAGCCAGCTTCCGCCTTTGTACGGCTCACCGTTCCCTGGTGAAAAAAATAAATGTTTAATTACTTATATTGTGAAAAATAGTTTTCGTCCAAGTTATTTCCCAGTGATTTCTTTTCAGCGGTCTCGGTTTTCTATGTGGTTCACGAATTGGTTCAGCATTCGACCATTGGCAATGGGGTGTTCGCTTCACGGCACTTATTGGTATTTTATTTTATTATATATTATATTTTAGTAGTTGGTAGGTAGGATTGTATGGTATTATTTATTTGTAGATCATGTACAATTCCACTATCAGGCTGTACGTGATGACCGCGACGTACATTATACGCAGCTAGGGGCCAACACAGTTAAAGCTTGATATTGAATTTAATTACTTTAAAGTTATTTATTTCTTATATGGAATATTAATTTCTTCATATATTTCTCGTGAGCCTCCTCCTTTAATATCACTTAATATCTTATCGCATTGTTTCTCTTCTTGTCTCATACACGTGAGCCCTGCAACTATGGCACAGTTCGATATAATGGGGTTTGCTCTCTAATGGGGTTGCAAATATCCCAAACGGTAAACTTCAGTATACTTGCAAACCCCATAAAGTAAAGTGATATACGGATACTTTAGGCACCCTCGCTCTCGCCGCAGCTGTGCTCCTCTTACGTGAGCCGAAACGGGGCGAGGCAGAAGTTGGGAGTATTCAAGCGCAAACCGACTTCTTCAAGGATCTCAGGGCTATATTCAAAGTGTGAGTTTGCATGCGCGGAAAGTTTGGATGTGCGCGGATCCGTTGTCGCTCAGGAAAAGTGGACCAGGATGTCACTAAGCAATCCAAACTTTCGGGAGTTTTGCACTATGGAAGTTATTTTTTTTCTCGGAAAAATAGTAATGCCCTTGTCCTGCTGTTTAAGTATCTACGTCGTTTAAAGCGATATAACGGTCGGTTTTTGAAAGGTTTGTTGGATGACTGCATTGTCATGTCTTGGATGCAAATGAATATAATTAGGCTAAAAAATCATGCAGTATCGCGCAGTTCTTTTCATACTCTAGATGGGAATACAATATCCAACGTACGTTTCAAATACCAAATACGGCCATTGACAGTTATATATATATATATATATATATATATATATATATATTGAGTGTTTTTCATATATTACATGTGTAGGAGTGTCATGATGCATTTCCAGACCAACCTATCTTCTCTCCACGTTGGGTCTAACATGCGTAATGTTCCTAACTGGGTCTCTTGAATGGTGGGCACCGACTGTAATTGAACATGCGAAAGCAGGCAAGCTGAACCTTACCGACGCTAAGGATCTTACCGATGACCAGAAAAACAAGTAAGGTCGCTTAGCGCATGCGGACTAGAAGTGTACATTACCAGTTGGCGCTATTGTGGCTCCAGTGCGGCGCACTGGCCATGTTCGCTCGTGTACCACAGGCATGTATCCGTGGCGTGCGGAGTGCGTTATCGGCAAATAACCAATAGCAACTATTATATTCTTCCGATCAATTAGGCTAGGTGACGTTCTTAGGTTCTGATGATGTAGAAGTACAACTATTCAAACATCAAGTTTCATAATTTAAAAAAAACGTTAATTTTCAGCATAACGCTCGTGACGGGAGGTATCACCCTCTTTTCTGGCCTATTGGGTGTTGTTCTAGGCAGTATGATCGCTCACGTAAGTTCATTTCCGTTGTTGTGTTAACCGTTTACGTACCGTAATTACTACTAGGACCCTTTAGTCCGTTGTAAGTCGAAGTCGGCGTTTTTCAAACAAGCTGTAGGTTAAAGCGAAATACCGCCTGGTTTGTGAAACGCATTTCAAGTACTTGCATTCCTATGCATTTATGCAACGGGGGGTCTAGTTTTTATTCTAATTTTTGTTCATTTGCATATGTTGCATAAGAAAGCAGGTGTACGCAATGCGTTTCAAAAACCGGTCAGTATTTCGCTTTAATTACATCAAGGATTTGAAAAAAGTGAATATTTAGTGGCTCAAGACAGGAAAGATTTGTCGAATAAAATTAGAGAGTGCTGACGCAATCGTGTGCACTGTCGGAGCTGCAGTTTGTGTTCCTACAATGATTATCGGATTCCAGTTGATACAGAATCATATTGTTGTCACTTACGTAAGTCTATTTTGTTTTTAACTTGCTTTACAATTAGTGTTGTGTTTTTTTATCCACTCGCTGGTGATATTCGCCGCGCTCAATGTACGAAGTAGGTTTTTTTCCTGTGGGATTCAGCTAATATATGATGTTTTTGTGTTTACTGTATATTTACTAATTTTTACAGGTTCTTTTCTTCATTGGAATCACGGCCGCATGTTGTAATTTAGCAGTGGTCGTGGATCTGCTATTGGTAAAATTTTGTAAATATAAATATACGGGAAACTGTATCTTGTATGCTTTTGTGAACAGTCGAACAGAGAACCGTCGAACCAGCGTTGTTATGTAAGAAAGTGGAAATTATTCATTTTTCATGGGTCCCTCTTTCAATCATTGATATCAAAACCAAAATCTGCTTCCTTGCAGCAGCTACGTAGATGTCAAGCATATCTTATCTAAACCTACTTCAGTCAGTCATTGTCCCACATCGTCGAAACACGGCCAATTCATTACAAACCATGTTTTCTTCATTACTTGGGGATGCGACCGGACCATATATTGTTGGATTGGTCAGTAATAACTAGTTTTTTTTTTCTGTGGAAAGTTGGGGGGGGGGGGGGGTGAGCGGAGACATAGGGCCACGCCTGGCTCAGTGTTTGTCAGCTCAGCATCTTATATCCATATAGGGATATAGGAACACATCATCTTGGATATTTTTAATGAAGGGGTGTTTATTGTACATACAACTTCAGAAGTATAATAAAATGGTATCTAGATCTCGCAGCGTATAGGTAGCAAGTATTTGACAATTTCCGTAGTGCTACTTACTATATATTCTTGTATTTTGTTAGGGATAGAACATTTTTCAGATATCAGATTCTGTACGTCATGGTAGTACTCCAGATGATCATTACAAGTCTCTAGTGAAGGCTTTCTTCCTTCCCGGTGCAGTCCTTGTATTGGCTACTGTACTATTCTTCATTTCAATATTCACAACAAGCAGGGATCTTAGGAACTTCGAAGCAGAGCTTGGTGGGTTACAGATGACTGGCGGCGGGCGTCTTTTGCTCTTTTTATAAAGAGGTATGGCACGTGGTTTGTCAAAAGGCGATTTTTACAAAGAGGTATGGCATGTGGTTTGCCAATGTCGTACTAGACAGCGGTAATTCTATGTATTGTTTCTCGCACAGAATGAAGCACAAATCACATATAAACTACATTCCATCGGAGTGTGTTGTCCCTTGTTCCGTATATATTTCACAAACCACGTGTTATACCGTGACGAGTGGTAAAAAAACACAAATAACACACTAGGTTGAGAAATAAAAATTTATATAAAAAATATTATTTTAGAATCTTCCGAACCTCGAAAGGAATCCTTGTAATGATTGGTGCAAGCAAGTTGTTGCAGATAATAATTCCGGGTAACTCGTTATATGAACCAATAAACAGTTTATCTTTCGAAGTGTGATAACAGTTGACATTTATGTTATGATACGTGAAAGCCAAAATAGAGGGTGCAATAATATGTATGAATCTTGTAATGCATAATTTACAAGACATCACATCGTTAAAACCAAATTGGTGATTATCTACAAAAGCATAAGAGGAGTTGGAAAAGAGGTGGTCGTTGTAGGCAATTTTTTTTTGCTTTTCAATTTGCCAATATCTTTTCTTCAATGAAACTAAAAGTGTTATTCCAAACCAAATCTCCATTCGCAAAACGGACGGTGTGTATCATATAAAACAGCAGAAATACCGTACTTTTTAATAGTACGTACTAATACAAATTACGGAGAAGTTCTATGCGACGCATGGTTTTTTGGAAATTCCAAAAATTGCGCGTTGATATTTGAATTTTTTATTTTTATTTTTTTTTCGTTTTTGTTCCTTTTTTGTATTATTTTGACGTTTACTCGTCCCGCAAATGCGTCTCGATGTACCAACCGAGTCGTCATGTTTACTTGCAATTCCAGGCGCTCGAACATGGAACTTCTTTCGGCTAGGACCACTTTCTCCTGCCGTGAAGAAACGGTGCTTAATGTTCTTCGTGAACTACCTGCGTCGGAGTTTTACGTCTCTGTTGATGGAGGGTTGGTTTTGAACATTTTGGCTGATAGACTGGCTAGATTTGGGTCCTCATTACAGAGAAAAAAGACGAAACAAATGCGATAACCACACTGTGAATTTTGTGGCATAGATGAGAAGGTACATGTACATATGATCTAGTTTGTATGTGTTATTTTTAGAATCGTCGACGTATTTGACTATGCGCAGGCGCAACCGGATTCTTTCTTCCAGCTTCATTTTCGATGCCTCGGAGGAAAAGGAGGTTTGTTTCTGGTTTCCGATTGAAGACACGAGGTGGCATTCAAAAATACCTTTTGAATAAAGACTGTCGGAACATAGGAAAATATGTAATGTGTTCCATTTTTTAAGCAATCATACCTAGTCAGGATGATCCACACCTTATCTATTTTCAGGATTTGGATCACTGCTGCGTTCCTTCCGTGTTAACAAGTCTACAAATCAGGACATGTGCAGGTGTGCTAATATGAATTAAACCTTAATGTCTTAGTCTTGTATGTACATGGAACAAGTGCGAAAGGGTTCTAGTATCGCATCGTGCTTCTTCAGTACGCGGGGTAATCGGTGGAGGGAAGATTTTCTTCGGATATAGTCGATCCTTGATCTTTCCATTGAGGAGTTATACAGAGTGTTTGACGGCGAGACGAAAGGACAAATCCCTCGAAGTCTTCTGGGTAGGCAATGGGAGCCAATGGGAGATTGATTTTGGGACTTTTATTTTGTCTTTTTTTGCAAATTCTAATTATAGGGACTTGAACGGTCGTCGCCTGGGTGCTGTAGAGAAAGAGAAGAAAATTAGAAAGTGGCTGGAGAGACGAGAAGAAAGAGAAAAGGAAGAATCCGAGAAAATGTGAGTTCATTCCGTACATTTTCATAAACGATTATCGTTGTGTGTTATGTCACAACGTTGCCTCTGCAGTAAAAAGGAGCTAAATGTTTGTGTTGGTCGATGATTTTTTTACGTGTAGGGACTTTAGTTTGCACTCGAAATTCGTGAATACTATGGGGTTTACGTAAAGTTCTAATTATGCGTTTTTATTATAGGAAGCAGAAAATAGCCCGCCTGAAATCGAAACCCGTACATGAATATGAAGATGCAGAAAAATACGAAAGTGAACGACGGCTTTTGGAGGAAAAAACTGAGACGGCTTTTGAGGATGGTTGGTTTTTTTTCAAGGCGAGTAACAACATTTTTTGTTGAATTCTATGTACTGCTCGTTCTAATTGAATTGAATTGTTAATAACATAGCTCAACGCAAGCCATGCCATTTAACTTTAACTTCATAGCTCACAAAACTGATCGCTTCGCCGGTTTGTAATCGTAAGCAAGCTTGGGCCGGTTCACGTAAATAATATATCTAAAGTGGCACATTTGAGGCATCATTCGCCTGCCGTTAGCTGCTTTCTTAAATTTTAGGATTTGCCGAATACTTGGCGAAGTCTCGTAGCAAGAAAACCGATGACGTATCGTCGGATTCAGATACTGATGAAGAGGACATGGATATGCCCGGCACAAGGTTGGGAATTATGAATTTGAAGTTTGGCGATGTCAACTACTAATAACTAATCATATTGAGCATTTAAAAATCTTATTGTTAGCTAGGTCCTTGGCAGTTGGCAGGTATGATAATTGTAGTTTGTTTTGTATTGATATTTTAATTACATGTATTTTTGTGCGCGTCTTTGTGATGTTGTAAATTGTTATTATATTGCCCTTTTGCGGTAAGTTATTATATTTTTAATATCAAATCCGTTCAGCAGCTTCAACTTCATGAAAAACGATTCGAGGAGAAAGAGAAAGAATTCAGCCAGTCCCGAAGAGGGATCTTCGAACTCTTCTGAAGCAAACGAAGTCCCCGAAAAGAAAGAGCGTCGAGATGAAAGGTATAGGTATAGTTCATGTTCATAACGGTTCATTACTATGTCGTATTATTTTTTTTCACGGCACCGGCCGACTGCAAGAAATATAGTCGTAGTATCAGAGTTCCAATATGCGACCCATAATCCATTGGCTCTCATTGTTGTAATCACATTTGGAAATTCAAATCTAGTAGTCTACTACGGTTCTGTTTGTGTTTATTTGATATGATAGTTTTTTTGTCTGTGAGAGTATGGAATTAAGAAAGTCGATCCTCAACAAGATAGTGATGCTAAGGGATGGATATGGATGTGGGATGATGTTTATGCTTACTTCTGCGTCAAATCGGATAATTATATTTTATATTTTAGTGTGTGTGACATGGATTCCGTAGAATCGTTGGATGGATCAGCGTCTGAAGCATCGAGAAGCGGAATGGTTTCGGTTTCTGATGAGACGAAGGTGCTACTCTTTTTTTTTGCATTTTAGCTGGATTCTAATCCCATTTTTTCCTGATTTAATTTGCAGTATTACACGAGCACGAGAACAAACACTATACAGAAAAAAACAGAAATAGTACTTTGTCGAAAGCCACAAAACAAAATGTTTGTTAAACAATTAGCAAAAGATGGAGAATTTGACACTATTGCGCAGCGCGTGGTGATGGTAAGAAAAGAGTGAGAGTGAGGGGCGTAGTTTCATGGCACTTATTTACCCTAATAATTAATTATGAATGCATGAAATTAAGCCAGTTGGGTCGGCATACAGTACTTGTTTCTTACATTACACTAATGTTCTTTACAGCCTTCAACTGCTCCGGAAGCGGTTGTGATTGCCCCAGAAGTAGTTGAAGTTGAAGAAACTGATGTGAAGCCTGAAGTGACCGAAGTGGTACAGAAGGAGGTGGTACAGGAAGTGCTCACTGGTTTTGACCCGATTGATTTGGACGATTTTGAATCAACAGCCGCCCTTGAGCAACTTGGACTTCATCATTTGAAACACGCATTGGAGGGTGAGTTGCCGTACTTTGGTTATCCTTTGTTAGCGCGATAGCGCTAACATAGTTTGGGTTATAGGTTATCGTTTTATGAATAGCACCTTTTCACAGCCATCACATATAGAGGTAGGATGATGCAGTTCTTCTTCTGTTAAAAATTATATCCCTGATTTAAATAACAGCTATATTTCTGGAATATGAATTGTAATTCAATACGTGAATTTTTCCAGCTCGTGGTTTGAAATGTGGAGGTTCACTTCAAGAGCGCGCTGCTCGTTTATTGTCTGTGAAAGGATTGAAGCCAGAAAATTATCCGAAGAATATCAAGGCGGCTCCTTCTAAGAAGAAGAAGTAACACATCAGGCAGTGGCATTGCAACTATATTTCTTGATCAATAGAAGTATTGAAGTTGGTTTGGTGTTTGGATTTTTCCTCCTCGGTTTATTTATTTATTTATTTGTTTTCTGAAGTTCGTGAGCAGTAGAATTGCTCTGCGCAACAGCGCAACATGCGTCTTATTACGTGTGTTTTTATTGTGATTATAGACTAGCAGAAAGCTGGAATATCTTGACTGTATTTGTCATTTGTAAAATTTGTATAATCTGTTTAACAGTTTATTCGGTTGCTGCTTATATTACTTGTTACCGTATGTACATTTCATTTCCCTAGTAATAAACATTGATCAAGAGGCGGCATATGGCTACTGTTCTTCCAGTAAGACTAACGGTTGTTATTTCCGTTATATTTTTTCACATTTATATTGCATTGCAAGTTTGTAATTTTATATTCTCATTTTTTTTTATTGTCGCTTTGTTTGTCTTTTTTTAGATTGTTTACCGTTGTTTGCTATTATTTGCTTGTGTATTTCGATTCTTTATTTTGTTTTTGTTTATATTTTTTCATTTCAGATGGTTGTTGGAAAGACATTAAAGGCTGCATCAACACCCAAAGAAACTGGGAAACAGAAGGGCGCTGAGGTTCCAGCTAAGGTCTCGGTACCTGGCAAGAAATGTGCGAGGGAGAAGATTTATGATAGGGTATGTTTATGGTTACCTGTTTGTATTAATTAAATTATATATGAGACGTTATTGATATAATGCTATGTACAACTGGGCAAAACTAAATTTAGAGTGACGTATTATTGCGCAGGAAGTTGTGCATTGTTCTGGTTGATATGTATGCGATGACTTACACTTGACGATGTAGAAATTCTGAATTCTGTTCTGTCGCCGATTTTTTTTATTATTATTGTAAAGTTTATTTTACGTTATCTAGATTCCTCTGGCAGTGAGCGCTCTCCAGAAGCACATGGTGGGAAAGGAGTCGAAGTCCCTGTTCCCTGATATTGATCAGGCTGTTTTTGTCTCGGTCAATTACAAGAAAGCGAGCCTGGTTGTTGAAGGACTTAGGAAGAAGATGTGAGTTTTATAGTTGTTATACTGTTAGTACGAGTTTGAATGAATGAAGAGGTGTGTTGGAAGTGTTTTCCTGACTGAACAGACAACTACAATTTTCCCCCGTGATATGGTTAGCTTTGTAGCAGAAGTTTTTCTGATTTGCGTAGTGGTGATGTGGGCTGTGCTTCGAGAATATACATTCAATGTATTTCAATTGTGAACCTTTTCAGTTATCTCCCTCACACAACCAAGACACTGGAGAACACTTCAATTTGTCTGATCATGCCTGATTTGGATCGTTCGCAAGCTGCAAGGGTACGAGATTTCCGTTTATTCGGCCATTCTCAATTTGACACATATTATGTATTTTGTAAAGTTGTGTGTGATATTACAGTTACATGTTTTTCGTATTATATTCATTGTCAGAGTAAGTTAATTCCTAAAGCAAGTGTAGACATAATTAGATGCGCAGCTTGTGTCTGGCTAATGTTTGCTATTGTCAGGTTGATCCCGACGTGGACAAGCAAGCACGCGAATGGGCCGATAAACTGGAGGAAGATCACGGAGTGATTGTGGGAAAACACATTTCCAAGGTTTGCTTAATTGCTTTGGATTGTTCGTTCAATTGCTTTGGGTTGTGCGCTCCGTTAGAAACGGTTAGGCTATACTCTGTATGTGAGAGGTTGCTGGCATTAAACAAACAAACACATGGGAGGGGTATGGGTTTTATTGGTTTGTGATTTATGATCGCACGATGCGAAATTAAACATGATTAATCATCACTACAAGGGGTACCAACGAATGAATATATCAACAACATGTTTTAGTGTATATGGAACTTTTTTTAGCATTACTAGCCTTGCAGTTTGCAGTATCATCATTCTTAGCACTTTTTAGATCTACACCAAACGACAGTTAGAGAGAGAACTGCAGACCTTCCAAGACAGACGTGCAAAGGCGACTGCCTATGATATCTTCATGGTAAGACATGTTTGGAACTACTTTTAATTTAATCTGCCAAAGAACATTGTTGTTCAGTTTGTAAACGGCACACTGTTTTCAGTTTACAAAAAAATCCTATCCTAGATGTTTTTTTTATTCCGACCGAAAATTTTTGTTTATTACTTCACTGGCTGTTGTGTTTAATGGTGATGCAATTTTCTTCGGATGTCCGCGAAACTTTTCTTCGGCCGTTCATTTTCAAAAGTTTTTTTTTCTTGATCCTATATTCAATGTCATTATCCATAAATCACATGTTTCAGGTTGATTCTCGTGTGCACAAGACTGTGCATGCGTATCTCGGCTCTGAATTCCTTGCTAAACACAAGTCAGTCATTTACTCTTTGATTTTGTTTTGTATTATTGATTTTCTCGTACTTGGAAAAGATAAGCTCAAAGAGAACAGAGAACTACCTACTGGTAGCGTACGTGAACATTTCTGAATTTAACACGAATGATGAATGCCTTACTTGAAGCTTAGTTCTTGTTCATCAGTGTTGTAATTGTCACTTTCGACCCTAGATCGAATAAAGCTAACATCTAACATCTTCTCATTACGTCCCGTTTCTTATACCAGAGTGCTTCCTTGTCCATCACCTTTACTGCCCTGTTTCCTTTTGCAAATTGTAAAGATTTTTTAGAACACCGATTCCGTTCCGCTACCAGCAGCCTCTCACCACCCAAATTGAGCACGCACTGAAGACTGTGTACTACAACAGGCTACCCTGCCACAAAACTGTACGTTATTTTAGTAATGCGAGCTTTGAGACTGCAGATAAATATCGCTTTCTTACCTATGCAACAATGCAACCCATGGCCCGTGTTTATATCTGAACAGATCTGCCTGGGTAAGGTCCATCGTTCTGTTGTTGCTCGTCTGAGGTATATTCTACAACTGGCTGTTTTTTTTGCAGCAGGTGTGGCGGGTGTTAACTCATGTTATTGTAATCGAAACTGAGGTTTTTTATAGGTGAGTGTTACCTGTGGACATTTGGGTATGTCAACGAAGGATCTCAGTGAAAATGTTAAGGAGGTAAGATTTGCACTTACTATTTTTATATTTAGAAATTTGATTTATTGATTTGTCCGGCTGCATTACTCGAAATATTCGCTAAATTCTGTTTTAGATGTGGTTATTTTTTGTATTGTGTTGTTGGTAATACTTACACTAGATATATTGATTTAGTAGCTTTATATAGCTTCCTGCAATCTGATTGACGTCCTACGGTTCTCATTTTCTCATCAGCATGTGAAAATGTCATATGAGACCATTGTTTGCAGGTAGTGGACCGATCAATTGAGCTTGTTCCGGCTGGTTTTGTAAACCTCCAGGCCATATTCTTGCACCCCTGTGGATGCAAACCTCAGCTGCCTATTCACTTCTCAATTGGTAAGTTGCTTTTTTTATTTAGTATTGTCGTGTGTTATTTCCCTTGAGTGGTGAGTAGTGGTTACTGGTTACTTGTATGTCTAGCTGGTCTAGCACAGAGTGTCAGAGTTGTTTTGTTTGCGTGTTTGTACATTGACGATGAGCACTACTCTGAATAACTAACGGAAAAATTTAGTTGACATAGAAACCTATGTAGTATCGAACATGTATTGAGTGAAATGCGGCTGTCCCAGTCCCTTGCCCTCCTGCAGTGCGTTCGTACTGTATTGTGGTTCTAGTGTTCCTTATTCAGGACCAAAGAGCAAGGTGAACTTGCCCATTCCGAAACAAGTTGATGAGAACGACAGAGGAGAATTTGTGGAAGTGGACTCTCTACCTGATGGCCTCATGGTAGGGGCTTGTTCCTTTTTTTTTTTTTGCATATTTATATTGTGTAATATAAGTAACTAGTCCTTCATTCAGTTGAGTCGTGTTCCTGAAGGATTTTATTTCAAGCGTGTCGATTCATATTTAGAGTATTTTGAAGTATATGTTTTCGTTCAAATCGTATTAGCATAAAGCTGAGGCGATGTGAGAGCACATTTGGTGTTATATGTGTTTTGTCTGTCTGCGTGTTGTTTCGGTCCAATCGGTCATTATCATGAAGTAAAAAAGATATTTTGATTCGCTATTTTTAGGGTGAAATGATGCCCAATGGAGAGATGCACGTTGTTCGCGAAACCGATAAGAAGAGAGTCGTTTACCCTACTTGTAAGTTTTTATAATTTTGCATTTTACTTTACTTTTTAAAAATTGTTTCCCATTTTTTTTTCGTTTTAATTTAAAGTTGGTTGTATGTCCTTTATGTTTTTGATTAATCGGTCTATCGCTGGTCCAATTAATCTGGAACTGCATTAGAAGTTTCGATGTTTCAGTGAAATTTTATAATGTCTTTGTCTTCCTAAGGTACTAATGTTATGTCGCAGTCATGTCATTTATCCTTTTCGACATTTTGTGCCCCAAATTTGTCAACACTGGTTTGGTCCATCCGAAAGAAATACTTGGATGTGGAAGTATAATGGTAATCTAAGAGACTCCTATGTTTGTCTTTCTTTCGGTCATTATAACCACCCCATTATATTTAGTGAACGACGAATGGGAAGAGGATGATGACCTCAAGCCAAAGTTCGACACGGCAAAACTGGAAAAGAAGGCGGCTGCTGAGGCCAAGAAGGTAGGGGGATGAGAGATTTATATTAGTTGTATTTATTCCATTCTTTTTGTTATGGTTTATTTTGTACTGTGGGTTAGGTGACCTGATTACCTGTAGGTGTAGGTATATGTTTTCTATAACTTGCGGTTTTCTTTGTTTTTGCTCGAGATTGATGATTATGTATATGTATTATTTGATGGACCCCTTGTTTGTATTGGGCTTGGTGATCATGTCAGATGTCACACGCTGTGTCACCGTGAATACTGTACCACGTGCCATTTAGTAAAAGAGCACGTTCTTAATCTCTTTCCAATTTTAATACATGTTTATTGAAATGAGGGATTTAAATTCATTTATATTTTAATAGATAATAATTTCAGATGGAAAAGAAGTCGGAGAAGAGAAAGAAGCGCCGCGAGAGGAAGAAGTTGGCCATCAAGGTTGCCAAGGTATGCAGACTTGTGTCAATGATTGTCAAGGATTGTCGATGTGTTTTGGCCTCTATTGTTGTACATCTAAGAGATCTAATGTCGTGCCCCATGTGTCCGAAGTACCCCGAAGCTCGGAACTACGCAAAGTTTGCTCCAGAAAATAGCGAAAGATTTATTCTTAGACCTGTCTTTTTTTTCTATTGTGTTTTTTGTATTATGTTTTCGCAGGGTAGATTCGAACCCGTGACCTTCCTTTTAGCAGTCAGAACCCCTATCCACTACACTAACCAATGTGTGTATAACATTGGGATTCTCATTATTATTCTTTCAGGGAGAAGTTGTTGCGGAAACAAAAGTTTCAACTGAAGAGCCAAAGGTTAGTTAGCTCTTTATAACGGAGTGAAAGTGAAGATATATTTGGAAGGTTTATATAGTGAAGTAATCATGGTGAGTGAAGTAATCATGGTGTAGTTGGAGCTTGTTTCTGCGATACAGTTTGACATAACTAACTTATATGAAATACAAATGGGCCGTGTTTATAATGCATGATCAACGTGGTTAATTTCAGCCTGCCAAAAAGCATTCGAAGAAAGTGAAGCCTGCTGAGGAAGCCCCAGCGCCGGTATGTTTCTACAGCTATCTTGAATCCTTTTTAAGTGATTACTGCGATGTAAGCTTCATTAGTTATCGATGGGGTTGTTGTGGTATATAGCCAGTCTTTTGTAGTTACAAAACAATAAAACGACAGGTTTTGATGAAATAAATTGTTTATTGTTGTTCTTCGTTTGAAGTTGCAGAATGCTCTAGCGTTTCCGTGAATTCTGTTAATCTTAGTGCGTTCGTTTTATGTTTATATTTCAGACAGTCAAGAAGGTATTGAAAAAGAAGGTGGCTGCGACATCCGAGGTGGCAGTTCCTAAGAAGAAAAAGAAGATTCCAGTTTAAATAGTCGTCGGTCGAATGTTTTTTTGTTTCAGAAAGTTGATTGTTATCGTTATGTTTGCTTTGTTATTCTCCCTCCTTCAAGTTGTTATTGTTGTTGGTTTGTTGCTCTCTGTCAATAAAATGTGTATGCAAGAATGTAGTTTGTCTTTGTGATTGAATAACTGTCAACCACGGTCAAATATTTTTATTGAGGTGCGAAATGCAGATTTACGTTTGGTTTTTTTTGTGTAGTTCCTTTGGAAGCAAGGTATGAAAGAAATTATGATAGTTTGTCCCAGTTCCCGAAATTATGATAGTTTAGCGGTTCACGTATATGGTCGTAAGTTCTACTCAAGTATATGATTCAGCATGTCTCTACCTTGGTTCTATTTGGAACGACCAACACGTCAAGTCCTACTTAAAATGTACTATGCTACATGCGTACTCACCTATCCAGTATTTGTGGGAATTAACTACGACAAGTATATACCGGATAGAGCTCAGGTACCGTGAATTAGCATAAGAATAGAAGTCCGAGTTTTCTATACCCTCCTTTATTCTATACTGCATTGAATTCGGGTGCGCGTGCTTATAAATATGAGAGAAGTGTATCGTAACAATATCGACTATAGTCAAACGCTATCCATTATTTTCTTTTAGGTATTGGCCGGCCGATCCCTCCGAGATCAGATTCTCAATCCAAACCAGGTGAAACAATAGGAGCACAACTTCTCCATATGAACAAAACTTCGGGTGTAGATAGTGAACTAATTTGTTATTTATAATAAAATTTTTTATCGCAAATTGAAAACTAAGAGATATCAAGAAGACACAGTGTGCAAGTCCAAGAGCTACGTAAGCTCCTCACAGAAAGGAGGAAGCTTTAACCCGTAATACATGAATCTTTGTCGAAAAAAATCGGTGCTGCTGGTAAAAAAAATCGGTAGGATATTACATACCTATAAAACACCTAGGAGGCTGCTACGGCTAAATATATAGTTTGACCATTCTATGCATGAGTATAGGATTGATTCAAATATCTTAAAGCGGTACAACGGATGGTTTTTAAAATAGTATGATGGCCAACTGCGGTGCCATGTGTTGCATGCAAATTAAAATAATTTGAATAGTGGTGCAGTTATTTGCGCATGCACTACTTGGGAATTCAGCGGCCAACGTATGTTTGAAAAACCGGATGTTAACTAACAACATAGGTCATTCTCATGGTTTTAAATATCTTCAACATTAATCTCCTCCTCGGCGTCTGATTCTATTCCATTCCTTCGGAATTTCACTTCACCTTTCGAGGATTTCGCACGTATGCGTTCTGAATGTCTGACAGACGTGGGGCGCGACGGAGGTGAAAGGTCATCTGGAGACGTCAACCCCTTCGGCCTGAAGAATATAATAATGATAATTGCTACTGAACACAGTTCACATGCCCTAACACAGTATAGAAATCAAAATAAACACATACTGAAATAGATATTGTATGGTAAGAAACAGTAGCCCGTATTCTCGGGACGACGGAAATGTTCCGTTGGGGAACTCATGCAAATTTCTCGACTATCTATACTACATGGAGGAAAAATTTGCATACAAATGAGTTCCCCAACGGAACATTTCCCTCGACCCAAGAATACGGGCTATTATCACTGTAGTCTGGCGCGGAAACGGAATCCTAAGGAAAACGGAAAGCTAATTAGATAATTTCACAATGCTGATATTTGCCTGTAATACCCACTCTACGAGGGTGTGCTGAAAGCTAATCAATGTTATGTAGTTATGTTATAGTTAGAACCGTGGTACAACTTACTTTGAATTGTGTACGATTGAAAGAGGAAAATCTTCTCATGCTCTAGGTAGAACCTACTTTGACTCCCGCTCCCGCATGTCCATATCCGTGGCTTCAAAGTCGTTCGAATCGGTGACTTCTACATATCGGAGGCCGAGCTCGTCAATCACTTCCTCAACAAGCACAGTTCCATAGGAAGTGCTTGCCTCCCGACTGCTCAACGAACACGCTACTTTCTGAATTACAAGTATGCTTGCCGAGTAATATGGTCATAATTAGCCTACCGTATCTTACACGACTACTAATTCAATCAGCACCCTCATAAGCATAAAAGGGGGGTAGAAACTATTACACACATATACACACTCCATATTTTGTTTACAAAGACTTACACTTACATGTGGCTGTTGATCCTCCGAGTGAGGATCTCGTACGGCAAATTTCTGAAATAACATCATAATTCTACAATTCTACTGATTACTGATCTACTGAGTTCTAAATCACAATTTAGTTTATGATAAATGATTGGTTATCAGACTGTGGTTGCTAGGAAAATCGTAATGTTTAAGTTCTTAAAGCGAAATACTTGCAGGGTTTCAGAAACACATCGAGTACACCTGCGTTTTTATGCAACTTATGCTAATGAACATAAATTAGAATAAAAAATCGAGCTAAATTCGAGAAACTTGGCATAAATATGTAAGAATTCAGCTGTTCACGATGCGTTTCAAGAACCGGCCGGTACTTCGCTTTAACCAGAAACGGTTGAAGTGTGAGCGACAAACTACGCACGTGTTTATCTACCAAATAAGGGGATAATAATGTATGTTGTACAACAACAACAAACTATATGCTTAACGCGAAAAGTGAGCAAATTAGCAACTCGCTAAACAGAATACGTAGGCTTGAGACTTGTCAATTGACTGCATTGAGAAACCCGCTATGCTAGTTATCGTTGTATCCAGTTGATGTTGATAGTTTCAAATAAAGGTTTATAGGTTTTTAAAAGGACAACATACCCGCTTGACGGCAACACCATCCTTATTTCTTCGCAATAGCAGCCTCTTCACAGAAACCTGTTCTTCGGGAAGCAAAAAATCTGGAATGCGTTCGATGAACTATCACGTTACAGGAAACAAATGCCATGTGCAAATGTGATCTGTTTCTCTTGGCTAAAAAAAACTTCAGCGATACTCACATCTACATAAACATGCAAGAACATTCGGAAACGCTATTTCTGCAACAGTATCGCATGCAACTGCTATAATGAAACAAAGTTATGGTGCTGAAGTGATCAGTAGAGATATGCGATGTGTTTTCGCACCGCGTGAGTAGCTGTAGCTGGGCCTCTTAAACGTGCCTAGCCTGTGTGTGTGTCTATCTCTTTCATTGACATTGTCCGTTTGTTAAATCGTATTGCTTGAATAAAGAGTTATATATACTAAAAATGACAGCACCAATCCTCCAAAAAGTCGGAATGCCTTATGCAATAAGGATGAAACATACTGTTGTAGATCGGTGTCTCGACAAGCCCAACGGTCACAGATGGCTTCCCTATTGAAACTTGACACGCCTTAAAATATGATATAACTAAAGAACAGTTTGGAAAATTACTTCACAAAAGGGAATAGACATGAACCCCAGGGTATGTTTATAGATGGTGTGACCAAATAAATCAGTTCATAAGAGGCGGTCATAACAACTATATTTTTTTACTCAAACTACTCAAAAATACACGTGTACCTCCGTAGACGGTCTCAGTCCAAACCGCTGGTTTATACCTAACTTGCCCAGTATTTAAAGCAGTATTGTACCTACTTTGGGAAATTTGAATATGATACGCAATATTCCTATGTATATTATGCACATTTTCGGAAGCTTCCGGCACAAAATTTGCATAGGATATGCATATCATATGAAAATTTCCCAAAGTAGGCACAATATTGCTTTAAAACTCATCATGAACATGAATATACAAAAGATCACAAGTTTAAACCTATTTTTACAATAGTTACACGTCACTTGCCACGGACATATAATATCACTGTTGGGCTCCTCGAGTCGACAACAAGAACAAGTGTGCTTTTGAGACACTGTTATTCACTGACCGTCGTATATTTGAAATTTGAATGCGCCAAGTAAACATAATAAATGATGTGGCTCAAACCTGTAATCGTATTCTAGAAGTCGTCGCTTCAATGACATTCTTCCCAGTGCAGAAATGTGGATTGGCGGGGAAGTCGGGATTTTCTCTTACAATTCCGTTGTCGACCAAGATACGCGGGATTTTGTTCACGATAGCGACACCCTAGAAATAGGAGGCTAATACAACAAGCATCAAGTATGGACGGTTCGAATGGCCCCATAGAATAAAACACACCGCCAAATGCGGGTCACCTCCCGATCCCTAATGCATTATATGCAACTAATATTAGATTAGTCTAAATAACCTCCCCAAAATGTCGAGATGCGGACCTAATTTATTCCCTGATATGGCCCACCCAGCCTCTTCGAACGATATTAATTGTGCGAGTGATGTTTATAACTTTACTGGATGGTGGATTTTCCTCTTCGATAATATATTATACATATTCTATTTGCTAACCAATAAAATAAGTTTTCATTATATACCAGTTTTCTCTGGCGTTGCTTGAGAACACTGCAATGAGTGCACATCCAAGTGGAATATCCGATGGGTTTCGTGAACGATCGGCCCAAGCACCATTCATAGACACGATTTGGATAGTGACGACTTTTGTACATAAGAGTCTAAACAGGAAAATTTTACTAACCTATTGAAGATAAAGTCTCGATTTTTTCTTCTTAATTTCAAACTTCCAAACATTAACATAGCATTTGAAAGCGATCAACACTTTTCCGAACTGGCCTCGTGCGTAGAGGTTTTAGAACCTCAACCTGATTATACGTAAATAAAGGTTTATAGTCAAATAAGTCAAAACCCTCACCGGATGTTTCTTATTTCTTCCAGGCACGAAAATAGCTTCTCCATAGTCTTCCAAAACAGGCTCTGGTGGAGGAGAGCAAGCACGTTGATGATTTTGATTGTGATGATTGAGATTCATCTGAAATTGAAAGGTTTAGGTATGGCTGATAATTGCTTAACATCCTTCAGAGCGTAAAAGATAACACAGAAGTTCGACAAAATACCAACATTAACTAATAATTGACATGAATTGGGTTTGCTAAAGATATATTTTTATGTATTTGTGCACGCTTTATTATTTCGCTTTAGTTCTTTCGTCTTTCAGAATAAAGTATTCAATATATAGAGCACAGCACGAGTGGCAACGGCGAATAGGCATGTTATTTGCATCGCTAGCATTTCCATTTCCTGCAAATGAATTGTAGGATATGAACAAATATAAAACATGGAAAAAACGCAGTACCCAGCAACCGAGAGCGAATGCTTTCATGCGCGTGGGATAATTCAGCCTGCCTTGCGTCTCTTCCTTTGCTCCACTATTTCGCCGATATCTCACTGGTTCGCTTCAAGCGAATTAGTGGTCGGTCTCAACAAAAAATACAAAAAGAGGCGGAGTAAACAACCGTGCGTTGACCACCGTTTTCAAACCGTACTTTTACTAGCCAAATTCAAAAATTTTTGTCAAAATTTCGTCATTTGGATGCTGCGGAGTGCGTTATAATTTGAAAGGCCATCCCTCGATTTTTCCAGGGCCGTGCTAGTATTAAAATCGGCAAATCGCCTAAAGCGAATTTTCCCATACAAAATCGCAAAATATGGTTGTTTGAGAACATTTTTGTGCAAGATGCACTTATTTGTTTTTGTTTTTATGTTTATTTTCGTTTATAACTTTTTTCAAACTATTTTTGGTGAAAAAACCCCAAACGGGGTGGTATTTCGCTTTCAGGACCATAGCCTTGTTGCAATATAGAAGTGGTATATGATCCTATTACCATAATAGCATAAAATATGCTTGACAAGTCAGTTAAGAGTACTGTAAAAAAAGTTCAAAAAATTCTCGAGACCAAACCCAATCATCTTATATGGAAAACCTTCCCAAAGGCAAGAAAATAACTAACGGGATGCTCGCAGCAACGGCTTCGGAGCAAAAATGCGCCGCCATGCAACAATGTGAAAGGCGGGGCTGTCTACACACAAACGTTAATTTGGATACAGTACTCCCGACACTATTTGGAGCAACTTTCGCGCTTGGACTTTAATTTTTGAATACATCTTTGAGCCGCCAATCCACATTTCTGCACTGGGAAGAATGTCATTGAAGCGACGACTTCTAGAATACGATTACAGGTTTGAGCCACATCATTTATTATGTTTACTTGGCGCATTCAAATTTCAAATATACGACGGTCAGTGAATAACAGTGTCTCAAAAGCACACTTGTTCTTGTTGTCGACTCGAGGAGCCCAACAGTGATATTATATGTCCGTGGCAAGTGACGTGTAACTATTGTAAAAATAGGTTTAAACTTGTGATCTTTTGTATATTCATGTTCATGATGAGTTTTAAAGCAATATTGTGCCTACTTTGGGAAATTTTCATATGATATGCATATCATATCCTATGCAAATTTTGTGCCGGAAGCTTCCGAAAATGTGCATAATATACATAGGAATATTGCGTATCATATTCAAATTTCCCAAAGTAGGTACAATACTGCTTTAAATACTGGGCAAGTTAGGTATAAACCAGCGGTTTGGACTGAGACCGTCTACGGAGGTACACGTGTATTTTTGAGTAGTTTGAGTAAAAAAATATAGTTGTTATGACCGCCTCTTATGAACTGATTTATTTGGTCACACCATCTATAAACATACCCTGGGGTTCATGTCTATTCCCTTTTGTGAAGTAATTTTCCAAACTGTTCTTTAGTTATATCATATTTTAAGGCGTGTCAAGTTTCAATAGGGAAGCCATCTGTGACCGTTGGGCTTGTCGAGACACCGATCTACAACAGTATGTTTCATCCTTATTGCATAAGGCATTCCGACTTTTTGGAGGATTGGTGCTGTCATTTTTAGTATATATAACTCTTTATTCAAGCAATACGATTTAACAAACGGACAATGTCAATGAAAGAGATAGACACACACAGGCTAGGCACGTTTAAGAGGCCCAGCTACAGCTACTCACGCGGTGCGAAAACACATCGCATATCTCTACTGATCACTTCAGCACCATAACTTTGTTTCATTATAGCAGTTGCATGCGATACTGTTGCAGAAATAGCGTTTCCGAATGTTCTTGCATGTTTATGTAGATGTGAGTATCGCTGAAGTTTTTTTTAGCCAAGAGAAACAGATCACATTTGCACATGGCATTTGTTTCCTGTAACGTGATAGTTCATCGAACGCATTCCAGATTTTTTGCTTCCCGAAGAACAGGTTTCTGTGAAGAGGCTGCTATTGCGAAGAAATAAGGATGGTGTTGCCGTCAAGCGGGTATGTTGTCCTTTTAAAAACCTATAAACCTTTATTTGAAACTATCAACATCAACTGGATACAACGATAACTAGCATAGCGGGTTTCTCAATGCAGTCAATTGACAAGTCTCAAGCCTACGTATTCTGTTTAGCGAGTTGCTAATTTGCTCACTTTTCGCGTTAAGCATATAGTTTGTTGTTGTTGTACAACATACATTATTATCCCCTTATTTGGTAGATAAACACGTGCGTAGTTTGTCGCTCACACTTCAACCGTTTCTGGTTAAAGCGAAGTACCGGCCGGTTCTTGAAACGCATCGTGAACAGCTGAATTCTTACATATTTATGCCAAGTTTCTCGAATTTAGCTCGATTTTTTATTCTAATTTATGTTCATTAGCATAAGTTGCATAAAAACGCAGGTGTACTCGATGTGTTTCTGAAACCCTGCAAGTATTTCGCTTTAAGAACTTAAACATTACGATTTTCCTAGCAACCACAGTCTGATAACCAATCATTTATCATAAACTAAATTGTGATTTAGAACTCAGTAGATCAGTAATCAGTAGAATTGTAGAATTATGATGTTATTTCAGAAATTTGCCGTACGAGATCCTCACTCGGAGGATCAACAGCCACATGTAAGTGTAAGTCTTTGTAAACAAAATATGGAGTGTGTATATGTGTGTAATAGTTTCTACCCCCCTTTTATGCTTATGAGGGTGCTGATTGAATTAGTAGTCGTGTAAGATACGGTAGGCTAATTATGACCATATTACTCGGCAAGCATACTTGTAATTCAGAAAGTAGCGTGTTCGTTGAGCAGTCGGGAGGCAAGCACTTCCTATGGAACTGTGCTTGTTGAGGAAGTGATTGACGAGCTCGGCCTCCGATATGTAGAAGTCACGATTCGAACGACTTTGAAGCCACGGATATGGACATGCGGGAGCGGGAGTCAAAGTAGGTTCTACCTAGAGCATGAGAAGATTTTCCTCTTTCAATCGTACACAATTCAAAGTAAGTTGTACCACGGTTCTAACTATAACATAACTACATAACATTGATTAGCTTTCAGCACACCCTCGTAGAGTGGGTATTACAGGCAAATATCAGCATTGTGAAATTATCTAATTAGCTTTCCGTTTTCCTTAGGATTCCGTTTCCGCGCCAGACTACAGTGATAATAGCCCGTATTCTTGGGTCGAGGGAAATGTTCCGTTGGGGAACTCATTTGTATGCAAATTTTTCCTCCATGTAGTATAGATAGTCGAGAAATTTGCATGAGTTCCCCAACGGAACATTTCCGTCGTCCCGAGAATACGGGCTACTGTTTCTTACCATACAATATCTATTTCAGTATGTGTTTATTTTGATTTCTATACTGTGTTAGGGCATGTGAACTGTGTTCAGTAGCAATTATCATTATTATATTCTTCAGGCCGAAGGGGTTGACGTCTCCAGATGACCTTTCACCTCCGTCGCGCCCCACGTCTGTCAGACATTCAGAACGCATACGTGCGAAATCCTCGAAAGGTGAAGTGAAATTCCGAAGGAATGGAATAGAATCAGACGCCGAGGAGGAGATTAATGTTGAAGATATTTAAAACCATGAGAATGACCTATGTTGTTAGTTAACATCCGGTTTTTCAAACATACGTTGGCCGCTGAATTCCCAAGTAGTGCATGCGCAAATAACTGCACCACTATTCAAATTATTTTAATTTGCATGCAACACATGGCACCGCAGTTGGCCATCATACTATTTTAAAAACCATCCGTTGTACCGCTTTAAGATATTTGAATCAATCCTATACTCATGCATAGAATGGTCAAACTATATATTTAGCCGTAGCAGCCTCCTAGGTGTTTTATAGGTATGTAATATCCTACCGATTTTTTTTACCAGCAGCACCGATTTTTTTCGACAAAGATTCATGTATTACGGGTTAAAGCTTCCTCCTTTCTGTGAGGAGCTTACGTAGCTCTTGGACTTGCACACTGTGTCTTCTTGATATCTCTTAGTTTTCAATTTGCGATAAAAAATTTTATTATAAATAACAAATTAGTTCACTATCTACACCCGAAGTTTTGTTCATATGGAGAAGTTGTGCTCCTATTGTTTCACCTGGTTTGGATTGAGAATCTGATCTCGGAGGGATCGGCCGGCCAATACCTAAAAGAAAATAATGGATAGCGTTTGACTATAGTCGATATTGTTACGATACACTTCTCTCATATTTATAAGCACGCGCACCCGAATTCAATGCAGTATAGAATAAAGGAGGGTATAGAAAACTCGGACTTCTATTCTTATGCTAATTCACGGTACCTGAGCTCTATCCGGTATATACTTGTCGTAGTTAATTCCCACAAATACTGGATAGGTGAGTACGCATGTAGCATAGTACATTTTAAGTAGGACTTGACGTGTTGGTCGTTCCAAATAGAACCAAGGTAGAGACATGCTGAATCATATACTTGAGTAGAACTTACGACCATATACGTGAACCGCTAAACTATCATAATTTCGGGAACTGGGACAAACTATCATAATTTCTTTCATACCTTGCTTCCAAAGGAACTACACAAAAAAAACCAAACGTAAATCTGCATTTCGCACCTCAATAAAAATATTTGACCGTGGTTGACAGTTATTCAATCACAAAGACAAACTACATTCTTGCATACACATTTTATTGACAGAGAGCAACAAACCAACAACAATAACAACTTGAAGGAGGGAGAATAACAAAGCAAACATAACGATAACAATCAACTTTCTGAAACAAAAAAACATTCGACCGACGACTATTTAAACTGGAATCTTCTTTTTCTTCTTAGGAACTGCCACCTCGGATGTCGCAGCCACCTTCTTTTTCAATACCTTCTTGACTGTCTGAAATATAAACATAAAACGAACGCACTAAGATTAACAGAATTCACGGAAACGCTAGAGCATTCTGCAACTTCAAACGAAGAACAATAAACAATTTATTTCATCAAAACCTGTCGTTTTATTGTTTTGTAACTACAAAAGACTGGCTATATACCACAACAACCCCATCGATAACTAATGAAGCTTACATCGCAGTAATCACTTAAAAAGGATTCAAGATAGCTGTAGAAACATACCGGCGCTGGGGCTTCCTCAGCAGGCTTCACTTTCTTCGAATGCTTTTTGGCAGGCTGAAATTAACCACGTTGATCATGCATTATAAACACGGCCCATTTGTATTTCATATAAGTTAGTTATGTCAAACTGTATCGCAGAAACAAGCTCCAACTACACCATGATTACTTCACTCACCATGATTACTTCACTATATAAACCTTCCAAATATATCTTCACTTTCACTCCGTTATAAAGAGCTAACTAACCTTTGGCTCTTCAGTTGAAACTTTTGTTTCCGCAACAACTTCTCCCTGAAAGAATAATAATGAGAATCCCAATGTTATACACACATTGGTTAGTGTAGTGGATAGGGGTTCTGACTGCTAAAAGGAAGGTCACGGGTTCGAATCTACCCTGCGAAAACATACAAAAAACACAATAGAAAAAAAAGACAGGTCTAAGAATAAATCTTTCGCTATTTTCTGGAGCAAACTTTGCGTAGTTCCGAGCTTCGGGGTACTTCGGACACATGGGGCACGACATTAGATCTCTTAGATGTACAACAATAGAGGCCAAAACACATCGACAATCCTTGACAATCATTGACACAAGTCTGCATACCTTGGCAACCTTGATGGCCAACTTCTTCCTCTCGCGGCGCTTCTTTCTCTTCTCCGACTTCTTTTCCATCTGAAATTATTATCTATTAAAATATAAATGAATTTAAATCCCTCATTTCAATAAACATGTATTAAAATTGGAAAGAGATTAAGAACGTGCTCTTTTACTAAATGGCACGTGGTACAGTATTCACGGTGACACAGCGTGTGACATCTGACATGATCACCAAGCCCAATACAAACAAGGGGTCCATCAAATAATACATATACATAATCATCAATCTCGAGCAAAAACAAAGAAAACCGCAAGTTATAGAAAACATATACCTACACCTACAGGTAATCAGGTCACCTAACCCACAGTACAAAATAAACCATAACAAAAAGAATGGAATAAATACAACTAATATAAATCTCTCATCCCCCTACCTTCTTGGCCTCAGCAGCCGCCTTCTTTTCCAGTTTTGCCGTGTCGAACTTTGGCTTGAGGTCATCATCCTCTTCCCATTCGTCGTTCACTAAATATAATGGGGTGGTTATAATGACCGAAAGAAAGACAAACATAGGAGTCTCTTAGATTACCATTATACTTCCACATCCAAGTATTTCTTTCGGATGGACCAAACCAGTGTTGACAAATTTGGGGCACAAAATGTCGAAAAGGATAAATGACATGACTGCGACATAACATTAGTACCTTAGGAAGACAAAGACATTATAAAATTTCACTGAAACATCGAAACTTCTAATGCAGTTCCAGATTAATTGGACCAGCGATAGACCGATTAATCAAAAACATAAAGGACATACAACCAACTTTAAATTAAAACGAAAAAAAAATGGGAAACAATTTTTAAAAAGTAAAGTAAAATGCAAAATTATAAAAACTTACAAGTAGGGTAAACGACTCTCTTCTTATCGGTTTCGCGAACAACGTGCATCTCTCCATTGGGCATCATTTCACCCTAAAAATAGCGAATCAAAATATCTTTTTTACTTCATGATAATGACCGATTGGACCGAAACAACACGCAGACAGACAAAACACATATAACACCAAATGTGCTCTCACATCGCCTCAGCTTTATGCTAATACGATTTGAACGAAAACATATACTTCAAAATACTCTAAATATGAATCGACACGCTTGAAATAAAATCCTTCAGGAACACGACTCAACTGAATGAAGGACTAGTTACTTATATTACACAATATAAATATGCAAAAAAAAAGGAACAAGCCCCTACCATGAGGCCATCAGGTAGAGAGTCCACTTCCACAAATTCTCCTCTGTCGTTCTCATCAACTTGTTTCGGAATGGGCAAGTTCACCTTGCTCTTTGGTCCTGAATAAGGAACACTAGAACCACAATACAGTACGAACGCACTGCAGGAGGGCAAGGGACTGGGACAGCCGCATTTCACTCAATACATGTTCGATACTACATAGGTTTCTATGTCAACTAAATTTTTCCGTTAGTTATTCAGAGTAGTGCTCATCGTCAATGTACAAACACGCAAACAAAACAACTCTGACACTCTGTGCTAGACCAGCTAGACATACAAGTAACCAGTAACCACTACTCACCACTCAAGGGAAATAACACACGACAATACTAAATAAAAAAAGCAACTTACCAATTGAGAAGTGAATAGGCAGCTGAGGTTTGCATCCACAGGGGTGCAAGAATATGGCCTGGAGGTTTACAAAACCAGCCGGAACAAGCTCAATTGATCGGTCCACTACCTGCAAACAATGGTCTCATATGACATTTTCACATGCTGATGAGAAAATGAGAACCGTCACTGGAAAATTTTCCCTAGAAAACCCCGCGAAAAACCCCCAGAAAATCCCGAGGTGCTTTTAGCAATTCCCCTAGGTCGGGACTTTCTAGGGGTTTTCGCGGGGAATTTTTCCCTAGCATTTTCCCGCGGTGGATTTTCTAGGGGTTTTCGCGGGGAATTTTTCCCTAGCATTTTCCCGCGGTGGATTTTCTGGGGGTTTTCTCGGGGAATTTTTCCCTAGCATTTTCCCGCGGTGGATTTTCTGGGGACTTTCGCGGGAAATTTTTCCCTAGCTTTTTCCCGCGGTGGATTTTCTGGGGAATTTCTCGGGATTTTTTTCCCCTGCAGACCCCGAGGTGACACTTTCCACTTACCATTATGGTATGTTTGTTTCCTGTATGCACACGCAATAGCCGTAAATATTTAGAAATGAAAAATATTTTTTACTAAAGAAAAGTTCAACACGAAAATAAATTGACTTAACATGGGAAGGTAACAGGCGCATAACAAATCAAACGAGCACACTATATTTGTCCGCTATACATGGGGGATTCACAGGAGAAAAGGTGGCACCGGAACTTTCGTGTAAGATGACAAGGACGATACTATTATTAGTTATATATATTAGTTAATCATGCATGTATAGTGGAACATAGTGGATAGATATGGATGCCAAAATTAATAATAAACTTATGGAGAATAAGTTAGTTAGAATTAGGCAATGTAAGAAGAATAGTGTACTCCTGATGTTAACTATAAGTATATATGAATTGAGACTTGAGAAATCCGGAGACTGTAAATATAGAGTCACTGAATCAAAATTAGGGTTAATATGCCCCGCAGTTTGAGCACTGAGTGAACTACATGAGGAGTTAGACTACCCTAAGTAGTTGTGAAATAATGAGGCCATAAATAAGAGGAGGAAACAGGGAGAGGGGAATCGAGTGAAATAACAGAATAACCGAGTGACTGAACCTAGACGAATCGAGGGGAAATGTACGCAAATGGGGCACTGCTTAGGGCGCGGTCGAGATTCGAGATTGAAATTCTCCGGAAATTTCCGACAATAAACTGGAAAAAATGACCTGCCGACGTGCCGACTGCAGTCTACATTGAATTTTCCAATAGGCGCTGATCTTCCTATACACAGCTGTTAACCACAAAAACGTTGAAACATACATATGCATCGAACGATGAACGATCCTCTCATCGAAGTCAGAGCGTACCAATTTTGGTCTCTCCTTGGACTTGGTGGTGGGTGGTGGCCTCTGCTCCGCACACTTTAGGCTCGCATCTCTAAAAAAAAGAAGATACAAAATACATAGTAGATACGGAACCTCTGAATTATAAATGCTTAAGCCTATGAATGTATATAAAGTGGTATTTATATGAATGCTTTCTAACCTAAGTGTGTGATGAATAAACAATATATAGTGAATAAACATTTTCAAACGCCGGGTGAACGTATATACAGATGTACAACGTAATTAGAGTTCGGAATGTTGGGCTTATTCGCCGAATTGGGTTGGATTTATCAACAACACGACCGTTAACGAAGGCTATTTTACATGTACAACGTCACGTCCGCCTAACTTTTTCCGGCTCCTTACTCCTTACCGGAAATGCCCATCTTTAATGCGCTTTTAACGCCGGTAAAAAGGCAAAAAAAGCTGAAATAAATGACATAACAAGAAAAGAGAGAACTTACACCACATACATCATTTTTTTTGCTCACAACAGCAACGGGCAGGACGTGAGCAGCCCCACTGACGTTCCATGAAAGGGGCGAGCGCGGAGAAACATTGCCAACGACCCCTAAAACAAATGTAATAAAGCTTTGTGTTTTAAATACAAATAGTTGCGCGACTGGTAGCATGATGCAAAAAAAACCCACCGTCAACACTTCCAAAACGTTGCGAACGCACTACGACGAAAGTGAGGACCTAAATATGTTCGAGGTTCCACGACTATCACATACATAGCATATAATATTAACGCAAACAGTTTGCTCTTTTGCCTTCATAAGAAACAATACGGGATAGGGAAATAAATCTAGTATGAAATACAGAAAATGAATCATGAAGAATACCTTGTCTTTACAATTAGTCCAGAACTCAATCGTTGGGTCGAAATCCCTTCGTTGATGATGGCACAACATACAATGATGCAAAGGACTGATGTGGTCCCTGAATGACCTCGGCGAGACCTGTAAGGATACACGACTATTTTCTTCAGTTCATAGCGCGACGTTTAGAACATATTTAGTACAGGGAGGACTTACGTAATGCGTGGAACGTTGTGAGAAGTTGGAAGCACTCATGATGCCGCGATTTGGGCAAACAGAGGTAATCTGTGATTAGATTATAATAACCGCGGTAACAAGCTCGACGAACACTAATAGACGCCGGACAAAATAGCAAAAAAAAACAATGAATGAATCACAAACTCACATCTTAAGCACATGCGTCTCCGGCTCCGCAAGAATGGAACTGCTTCACCAATCGGCCCAGCCACTAGTATTCACCTCATATTGATTGAGGAGTTTTCTTTGATATTCGGTTATATCATAAAAACATGAAAAAAATTTAAGTTTAAGAACATTTTCTAAGATAATGGCGGAAAATGGAGAGTATAGTCGCAGACCAGGTACTCGCATGTATATAAGTTACATCAAACATTACTTACACCACAAAACACAATACGAAACATTAGAGCAAAGCAGAAGAAACTTCACAATTCAACGAAAAAACATACTAAAATTTTACTTTTTGAATTTAGTTTTTCCCGCGCTTTTGTACCTCGGGAGTTTCTAGGGATTTTGTGTCTCTCAATTATGCGTTATCTCTCGCCTTTCTCAGGAGTTTCTGGGGGAAAAGTCACCTCGGGGTTTGCTGGGGAACGGCATTTTTCGCGGGGTTTTCTAGGGAAAATTTTCCAGTGGTAGGACGTCAATCAGATTTTAGTGTACAGTATTTTTAGTGTACCGTATTCTCAAAGGCGCGCGTTTTAGGTACCAAATCTATACAAAATTGGCACTTTCAACAAGCCAATTAGTAGTTAATTATATTTTTGATAATTATTATCACTGTCCCTCATTTTTTCAGTCAAGAGCATTTTAAAACTGGAATGAGATTCACTATAGATTGACGTATGATTTCTGATCTTATCAGAATCCTAACAAATCCATTTATCTCACAAAAAAAGGTTCTCTTGGCTATTGACAAAGAATCTTTTTGTGCATACACCTTTGTCTACGTCCTGGACAGCACCAAATTCGGCTATTTGGATGACCGAATTGCAATTCAAATTTGATCTAGTCGGCCGAAAGCGGAAGAACACTCCTTGCTGATTGAATCATTCCGTTGACTGCGAAATCGAATCAAACAAGTGACAATTGACCTGCGGACTTTGGACGAAATGCATTCGGAGGCTGGCAAGGATTTGGAACGGGTAACACTGGTGCTCCGCGGTTTGTGGCGAAAAATGGGCCCTCGTCGAATACATGGCGCAAGTGTGGCACACTTTTTGGAGCTGGTGCGGCAGTTACGTATGAAGTTTCACGAACACTGAAATAGATAAATAGATTCCGGTGCCATAGATCGATACAATTTGTTTGTTCCTTCCGGTTCCGGACACACAAATATTATCAGACAGATGTTGGAAATCTGCATTACCGTGTATAGTGATAATTTGAGGGATTCTGAGCGAGTTTGTAAACTCTGATCGTTTTTCATTTGCATATGATTCACGGGAACAAAGTTATCAACATATGTTTCAAAAACTGCGTGTTATACTGCTTTAAAACAAACGGAAAGTGCATTAGCCACAGAGAACGAGTACAACTGCGGTAGAATCATAAACAAACATTTGTTCTTTTAAACAAACAAGTCTGACCTTTGAAGATATAAATTGTTTCCATTATTTTGATTGTTTACGTGGAAAGCACACGATGGGACTTCACTGTTTCAATATCCTACACTCACTCGCATTTTTAAAGCGAAATACCGGCCGGTTTTTGAAACGCTTCGAGTAGACCAGCATTTTTATGCAGCTTATGCAAATGAATATAAATTAGAATAAAAAATCAAGCTAAATTCGAGTAACTTAGCATAACGACGTAGGAATTCAGTTGTCCACGATGCGTTTCCAAAACCGCCCGGTATTTCGCTTTAAAATTTTCCATTCCTCATTGTGACAAATTGGTCGCCTCTTCTCTCTATGATTATCTTATATTTATATTTTAACTCTCCATTTTCTTTATATTAATAATAAAGAATCGAGGTCCGAATTATAAATAGGCGTTTTCCCCAGAGAATTTGCGTAAACCCACAAAATAGCACTTGTTTCCGACAAACAATACGGCCTTTTTTATGGCGGGAAAAAGCCGAAGCCTTAGCCACTTTTGTATATTACACTACTATTCTTATTCTATATTGTTTGACCATCTAACAAGTTGTTGGAATTTATATATAAATCTTTACTATAAACAATCAAATTTTGCAAGTCCGCCTACTACTGAGGGCCTTGCGGAACATGTCATAAGCAAAAACGATGAAGCAGTGTATTGTGCCATCCGCTTTTAAAACAACCTACGTCACACCGGATTAAAGCGAAATACCGGCCGGTTTTTGAAACACCTCGAGTACACCAGCATTCTTATGCAGCTTTTGCAAATGAACATAAGGTAGAATAAAAAAATCTACCTAAATTCGAGTAACTTGGCATAAATACGTAAGAATTCAGCTGTCCACGAGGCGTTTCAAACCTGCCGGTATAGAAACATTTGAATATTAGCTACTCGTTTCTATTCTCAACAAGAGCTGACCGGACCCTACATTTCATTCACGGGACCTAGCAGAGTTCATAACCTTGCCCTTTTATGTAGTCGTTTCATCCAACAAAAATTATAGTTCGTACAAAATCTAACCTTCTTTTTTATGATCTCTGCAAAATTTTCGTTCTCAACATTGTGACGGGCGTGGAAATTTCTTCTATATCCCACGTCCCATTCCCCCTTCTACTTTGATCATATATAAAAAAAAATCTGAAAATTTTCGCAAGGGTCTCCTTTCTGCTCTTCTGATTTTCTGAGGGCGTAAAAGAGGCCTTTAAACCTTTAGCGACGACGTTTCTTCTTGTCAACGGTGGATTTCCGGCTGTGAAATTCTAAGGATTTCGTTCTAAAATTCGGAATTAGGAAATGCCTTCGAGGGATTGTGTTACCTAGAAGGGGCTACCCTCCTCTCTCTCTCTCTCTCTCTCTGTCTCTCTCTCTGTCTCTCTCACTCTCTCTGACAGTCTCTCGCTGAAGTCAGAATCCGAAAGCTGTGAAGAAGAGTACTCAAGATTGTAATCCCCATCGACGTCATTCAACTCTAAAGATTATCCGCGATTAGGCTTACATTACCTTATTCTACATATCCAGACGTTAAAGTTTCTAAACAGGATATGCAGATTATTTGTATCTACAGACCAAATACTAACCGAATGTTGGATTATGTGGCGTAACATCCGGTTTACTCAAGAAATCTGAGAAAACTTGCATATTGTTCTATGAAGAACTCGAAGCGTGTAATAGGAGTGCTTGTACTACAGAAGCAGATTTTAGAAGTGCCCAGCCTCTGATATTTCCTTCAGCGAGGCAGTTCACTAGTGAAACTTGGGTCGAACATTTGGCGCACACGGCAGCGTTTCGCGAAGGCTGGACGAAAACGATGCAGAATCTTGTAAAAAAAAACGTACTACGTCCGCCAACGTTTCGCTAGGTAGCTAGTGTCTCGCGAAAGTTTACTCGCGAAAACATAGGCAAACGCTAGCGCCCGGCAAGCCCCATTTTTTTTTGCCGCGCTCCATCCAAGTTTGATTGAAAGTCGAACATAAAGTCCAGTCTAGATTTCGCTAAATAATAATTATTATCCCACTCATATTTCTATGCAAAATCTTTTTCTTCAAGCAAACACTATTTCACAATAACAAGCCATGTTCTCTGACACTATTAATTATTTGCTATTCTCAGAAAAAAGAAAGAAAAACAATTATATTAAATTTCTTATTGACCCTCTAAACTCTCATATTTCTTACCATTTCCGATCCAATGCTTTGTCGTCCTACTTTATTATGAGCAATGACTGCCTAGACATGCATAAAAAATGTTTTGAGTACTGTTCTCTATATAAAATCGTCCATATTTTATGTTTGTAGTCTCTCAGTCAATAAGTAAACTTTTTTTTCCAAAACAACTAAGTTATAGGCAAAATAACAAGTCGCCGGTTAATCCTATTGCGATAATTAATTGATGATGCATAATGAAACACAGTGTGTGCGCCAAAGCGGGAGACAGGGTGTGCGTCCGAAGCGCGCCGAAAGGGATGCAATTCCGATTGGCGAACTTGTGGCGCACATGTTTTGGAGAGAACAGCAGTGTTGAAGATTTTTCCTTATGCATTTTGAATCTTAGTATATATATAGCAAAAAAGATTGTTCGTGTGTTTGGTTGTGCCATGCGCGTTACGCAGGTAACATTGAAAAAATGTTAAAGGGAGAGGCCCATGAGAATAAAGTTTTCCTCAATTTATTTGTAAAGAATGTCCGGAATTTCAGAATTATTACCGTGAAAACCGCATTACTTGAAGCCTAGAACTCACAGAGTAATTCTCCGGCAAAGAGTTCGGCCAGGTACCGTAGTCAGAATCAATTTTCTCGCTTTTAGGGTATTCTTGTATTGCAAACGCCTCTTTATAGTTGTAGGAATGATCTTTATTCGTTTGACCATTCTTATGTAGAGAAAAAATGCACCTCATCCATAGCATATAGCAAACCGCGAACCTTCCACGACTTGTTCAGTGGCAGCTTGATTTCTCTTGTAGCAAATATCTATTACGCTTTGTTATTTTTTTGAATAACTGAAGTTCTTCTTCTTCTTTTTTACGTTTTGCTTATTATCTTATTACTTAAAATTCCCCATAGCAACCAGTGATTTAGAGGGTAAAAGTGATGAGATTTGGGCTATCTGAAGAGGAATAGACAGAGAAAGAGTGGGAGTGCAGATTGTATAAAGGATTGCGGAGTACACAGCCATTGAGTAAGATTTTCTTTATCTCCTCCATATTAACTCGTTCATCCTTTTATTGATTGCTTTGTAAGTAATATGGAAAATAAGATTTTGAAAGGCCTTTGATTGTTTTTTATTAGCCTGCTAATCGATAATTTATAGTTTGACATTTCAAAGATTTGGTGGCTACGGTAGCTCCTCACGAAGTGCGATGCTATGGAACTTTAGCTGTATTTTTATTGATTGTATATATGTTACTCATCCTTCTACTACTCGTAACAGAGACCAGCTACAAAATCCGCTGTTATCTTTACATTAGTAGTACTTACTTCTATTAGATAACAACATCAACCTTTTCATTTTTTTTTTTTTCGCCCTTTATCTTTATTATGAGCGTGACTATAACATCTGATGTCTGGCTTGTTATTATAGCACTATTTGCTGTCGAATTATTCACACAATTCATGAATTTTTATTTTCTTTCATGGAACTTCTTCGACTCTTATTCTTATTGTCGCTAGAGCCTGAAATTTTGATGGCGAAATTTTTTTGCCAGACTTTCGCCAAATTCCTGCCAGTTCACTGAATATCCAATATCCGTTCGCGAGAACCCGGCGAATTTAGGGCGAAGTCGACGCGCATCTTTTCTGTTCCTGTAAAAGCGGAAATAACTTGGAAACATACAAGTGACTAACTTATACTTAAAGAAAACTATGAATATACCATATGTAATATGGAGTATAGATTTTCGCTTTTTCGTCTCGCTTTTTCGGCTCCAGAGATCGCGCAGCACTGTGTGTTGTGTTTTCTTTCTATGATGTAGTGCTGTTTTTCGTTTTACTCAATTATTTCCCTATGGGCATTTTCTACTCAAAAGTCGAGTGATTTCTTGATTTTCTAGGAAAAACACTCAACTGACGCCGGGTTTTCAGAACGAAAACGAGAAAATCGGATTTCTCGCATTTGCATATATTTTGTGGAACTTTTGACTTTCGACGAGAAAAAGCTTTATTTAGAGCTTTTTTTATTCAGTAGGAATAGGTCTTCACAATCAGCACACAATTTTATATGAATTTTAAGAACTATTTGTTTCATAATATAAAGCCCATTGTTAAAATGTATAATAATAATAATTCATTAAGGTTTTGTTTCGAACCCTCCTTTGTTTGTAGTTGCAGTACGCTCTCAGAAAACACAATCTGATTTATTTTAAATGGCTTCACTTACATACAATAATTATATGGAGAAATTGCTTGTCCTCTGTTTGTTGTCCATATTTTGCTCTATGTTTGAAACTGATTATTTATTAAAATTAATTGAGCTACGAGAAGGAACTTTCTTGGAAATATTTTAATTTTAATTGCTGAGACTGCCACAAAGCAATCCGACCTGAGCAATTAGAAATTAATGGAACTTCCTGGTTATACGAAATACATCGAATACTAGGCCAATTATGTTAGACGCACTGTTTTTGTAGGATCACTTCTAATTGAAGAAAAAAATTCACAATGAAAATGATTCACAGTGAATTCTACACAGGCAGACGTTCTAATTGCTAGGATGATTTCGACGATTTTTTTGTTGTCTGTTCAAAGTATTTTCCTAAAGCTTGCAACAAACTTGTAAATATTTCATTAACTTATACGTGGAAAACGTTGTTGTTGCTAATGATTTGCCATTTTGTAAAATAACATCTTTCAAAGGCAAGGTTTTTGGTTGTTATTGCATGCGCTAATGAAACGTACGCATCGCATACGGCATACGGCTTTGAATATTGCGTCGCGAAAATATGGCGCGCATTTGGCACACACTTTAGTGCTGCTATAATGCAGACACTTTTCGCGCACCCTGAACCTGAACGGGTGTTCCTTCCCAACCATATTGTCAATCTTATTTCGAATTTGCTATGATTCCAGCGGTGCTTACATCGGCTATTGGGTTAGACACCCTTGTAATTCCCTGGACTATTCTGTACCTCTACACAGGTTACTTGGCCGGCGTTGGTTTACGAGTACGACGGGACACCCTGAACGTTTATTCCAAAAGTTAAAATTCACCTTTGATCTTCACCTTTTCCCCTGAAGTTTTCCAATCAAAAATTCAGCTAGCCGCCGCCTTATTTCCGCAAGAAGACGTTATTTCGTACTCATTTTTAATGGTCGAAAATATTTCACGTCATCTATTTTGAGTTTGACGACATGCGACTTATTTTTGAACCTCTTCGTTCAGTTATTTCAGTTTTTTTACGTTTTATCTTTGTGAAAACTAATCTATTTCTCCATAAATTCTGAATGCTGCAAGTTCTAACTAAAAAAAGTGAGTTTGCACGTTACTTTCGGTTGTGCGTGGTTGTGAAGCTTATGTAGTATTATGTACAATTGCATTCCCATATATTAAATATGAAAATTTGGCACAGAATGGCACCCTATCTACATGTGAGTCACGCTTCGAACCACGTGTCATACCACTGAAGGCAGCGGATCGATTCGAATAGTACGCCCTCTAATTTATTGTGACTAACAGACTAACTTCAATTTCGTATTATATTAAAATCCCATGACACCAAATGTATTTTGATCCCATGTCGTGTAGTAAAAAGAAGAACAAATTGTATGCGAAAGAAAGGAATCAATTCTGAGATTGCTACCCAATAAAATGGAACGTTGGGCACATTTTACAAAGCATACATAAAACCAGGGCCAATTGGCCAATTGGCCAAATAGAGCAAGAACACTAAGCAATTGGCACATATGTCCCTATGTGACCTAGGTGCATGACATAACCCTTTAAAATATCACTATCTATGTCAAAAAGTCTTTGAAATGCATACTTCGCCTAATTTGTGGAAATTTGAAAATTCGGAAGTTGCCCCATTGAATCCTGCTACTCACCAAGTGATGCAATTGTTAAAGTTAAACGGCGCACAAAATTCAACACGACCTCATTCCGGTATTCATAACTTACAATTAGCATTCACACTGTATTATAAGTAACTAATATTGCCTCTTTTACATTTGAAAGATCAGGAACTTGAATACCCATTTTTGAAAAAAGGTAGGGTAGGATAGACGTTCCAATTTAATTTCTTTGACAATGCCTAACATAAAATGCAAATCGCTATAAAAATTAATCTGGTCACGTTGGGTCCTAACTACTAACTACTAAGACTGGTTCAGTCGCCCACTTTCTCATTTGCATACACATTTCCCTATGGGAAAACGATGTTGCTATTTTCATTCTATCCATCTATATTTAGAATTTTTGGTGTCTTTTCTTTCGAATTTATCACGTAATTCTATAAACGTCATCGTTTACCCCATTTCTCGCGTGTGCCCTCTGATTTTTAGCGGCACAATGTTTTAACACCACCACTTCAAAACATTCCCCACTGTCTGAGGGTGGTACTTTTGCATAATGGTACCTTGGGGAGCGGGTGAGCTTTGAGCAAGAAGAGGTTGAGAGAGAGGCAGAGAGGAGAGAGAGAGAGGGAGGGAGAGAGAGAGGGAGAGAGAGCGAGAGAGAGAGAGAGCGAGAGAGACGAAGGAAGGGATAGAGAAACGAAGAAAGATGAATAAAAACAGAAACGGAGGGAGAAAAATACAAAGAGAGAGGGAGAGAGAGACCGGGAGGAGAGACTTGGAGACAGATAGGTTTAGGGAAGTAGGGGAGTGAGATATAGGGAGAGGAAGAAATTGAATAGAACAAGCCCTATCATACACATCCTTTTTTCGAAAAATAATTTGTCAGCTCAAGAAGGTACATCCGTACATCTCTCAAAAATCTCACGTGGGCATCTAACCCATCTAACCTAGTTTTCTGAGATTTTTTCTTGAAGCCCATCAACGTTCTTCTACACATAGGAAAACCGAAAAAACACGGGTTTTGCCGGAAAACCGAAAAAAAACCGAAAAACCCGAACACCGATTCCGATGATCCGTGTTTTTTTCCGAACAAGTTTCGTGCTTACTTGGAATCGACACCAAAAAAAAACACGGTTTTACTGAAAATTCGAGAAATAGTACTTGAGAAAAGCATAGATTGTGCTGGAAAAAAAAAACAGAGAATGAGCGGGTTTTTCGATGATCATGTTCCGTGTTTCTTTGGTGTTTTCTATTTCCTATCTAGGGACGAGCCTATCCTAGTACATTATACCTGCTTGAGGTTCGAAGTTGTTATTGGCAGGCTTTATCATCTGTCTATAAACAACAGTGGACAAGCTTCAAATGTTGGTCACCTCTTTCTAAGAGCCAGTCTAAGAGTCTGTCCAATCTAAGAGCTTTTAAGCACTAGATAAGTTGTCGTTGATGAAAAACTTTATGAGAAAAGAAATTATTTTCAGGGATTCTCCTCTTCTCAGACATGTTTACGTAAACCTTACGTAAATTAGATTGAGAAGTGGTTAAAAGGGCATTTAGATAGAGTTAATCGCCGAGGGATAGAAATAGGAGGTGCAATAACACAGGAAAACGAAATAATTGCGGAAATCACAGAAAAACCGTCGTTGGCCCGTCACCAAATGTTTTTTACCGAAAAAACAGTCTGGTGACTTGTTCGTGACCATTTGGAGACCAGTTGATGACGGTTTTCGATGAAAATTGGTCACCACATGGTCATGAAGTGGTCACCAAATGGGCTGGCCCATGAAAAAAACCAGTGAGCCGTCGCCAAATGGGTTCACCCATTTCCAATGTAAGCTATCTATTATCACGAGAATAAATAATATCATAAAGAAAAGCTTTGAGTTAATCTACGAGTATATAAATAAGAAAGTACCTATGTATTTCCACAAGAAAAAACACTAAAAAAGACAATATACCGTGTTTTGTTTGGCTTATCTTTTGACTAATTGTAAGTTTAGCTTGCCATTTAACACAATACCATAGAATAATGAACTCTTCAAAAAAATAAAGGTTTTTTTCCCAACAATATGTCTAATTTCATAATTTTCGCGTATTTTTCGTACATATTGTAGTTGATCGAAACGATAAAAAAAAAACAATGAATGAATATGCCCTTTCAAAGAAGAAAATTAATCCCGTCTATTATGAAATGCATTTTCGGTTTTTTGCTCCATACTTCCTTGTACCTGCACATTTGTTCAACCCCGACAAAACGGTCATTTAATTTAATTAACTTAAATTAGAATAAAAAAAACTTAAATTAGAATAAAAATCGAGCTACAATCGAGCAACTTTGCATAAATCCATAAGAATTGAGTTACCCAGGTTGCGTTTTAAAAACCGGCCGGTATTTCGCTTTACTAGATGAATAACTCCATATTTGTGTTCGATTTTGAGCTTTTCCTAGAATTATAACTTTTCTTGAATTCACAAAACAGTACCAAAACTACACTGGCTGGACTTGCACTAATTAGCACGTTTGCACGTTATTGGAAAGTTTCTAAGTTAGGCAATTACAAATCCCTTGTGTTTACTTTCTCTAATTCATTTTTTTCTCTCTATTCAATTTTTGCTCTTTTATTTTGGAATGAACTTTTCGCACAATGTTCGATGTTCACTTCATAATCCCAAAAATGTTAGTGTTTATATAAATGCGCAGCAAAGGCTTCGTTTGCCGAACGCGTTGCAAGAATGCGCAAAATGTTTTGTATATTTTCGGGCAATGACATTCTTTGTTCAAAGATTATGAGTCCACAATCTCTAAGCACGCAACACGTCGCGCAGTCGCCGCGCACAAAAGGGGCTGCAATTGCAGGGCAGCGAATCCATTTCCGCATCTAAGGGTGCAAATGGTGCGCCAGACTTGCGCGACCATGTATAGAATTCCTGTACACGCATCTGTGCAGTTTCTAAACACTGACTCATTGGCAGAATGTAGTTCGTGATGTCGCTATATTATGGCCCACACTCGAATTTGACATTATTTCACAGCTGATATTCTTTCTCTCTCGCCAGATATCTGTATCCGCCTCTCTCTACCTCTCTCTATACTATATACCCACTCCATTTCTCTCTCTCCATCTATCTCTTTCTCTTTCTTTCTCTCTCTCACTCTCTCTCTCTCCTCTCTCTCTCTCTCTCTCTCTCTCCCTCTCTCCCCCTCTCTCTCTCTCTCTCTCTCTCTCTCTCTCTCTCCTCCCTCCCTCTTCCTGTTCATTTCATAGTCCATTAAATAAAATGTTTATCTATGTGCCGCCTGGATGCTGTTGTCTGAGACCTTATAATCTAGGAGTTAAGAAAAGGACAGAGCTCTTCACTCTCACTCTAAAATCATCCCCGTGAGGATGTCCCCATTCATTCATTGCTTATACAACTCGGTCAGCTGTTCCTCTCTCTCTCTCTTTCTCTCTTTCTCTCTCTCTCTTCCTCTCTTTCTCCTTGTCAGTTTTCTCTATCTTACTTCGCCCTCTAGCATCTTATTTAACGTGACGTTAGATTTGACGTACGAGCTCTCAGGTTGGCAACTTTCTTTTGTAAAATATAGCGTGCGCTTCTCACTTTGTAGCAATTTGCACGCGTCTTCGGAATTTTGCGCGACGAGATTCTGAAATAGAAATTGGTCACTACGATGCACACGCATATATAAGGAAACATATAAAAGGAAAATAAGTTCGTTTACATCACATTTCAATATTTTATAAGTTGCAAGTTCACTGTCTGTGTGTCTCGATTACGTACATAAGGCTCGAAGATTGTGTGCGACGTTCCCGCACACTTTTGTTCCGCGACAGGAGCGCCTTTGCTTGCGTCTTTAAAGGGATCGGTTCACCTTAAATTGCGTCTGTTTTTTTTTTGTTTCTTTAATCTCTATAAGCGATAATAAAAATTTGGAATACAAAAAGTAGTGTTCTATTTCAATACTCACGGAGATATTAGGTTATAAAGTGGTGGATTGATCGGTCCAAAATGGCAAAGGGTAATTGTCTCTATACAAACAAGGCAGGACAATTACCCTTTGCAATTTTGGACCAATTTAAGACACAATTTAAGGTGAACCGATCCCTTTAAGTTTTTTTCAATATACTTGATCCAGATTTGATTTGATGGTAATTGTGGCAGAAACCAAGTAACAACAATGCTGCTCGCTCGACATTATAACAATCGATTTGGTTCGACAAATGTCATTATCAGAGCTCATTTCTGGACAATTGTTCGGGTTTTCTATCCTTATTGATTATTTTTCATCTTCTAATAATTATCGGTGTATTTAATAAATAAATAAAAGGCAACTCCCACGGAAGTATCACCTTTCTTCCTCTTTTTAACACACGTTTATCCCGAAAAATATCAAATTTCAGTACATTTCTCGGCTGTAAAGTTGTTGATGGTAGGATTTTGCAGACTTGTTACTTTATAATCTTTAAAGCGAAATACCGGCCGGTTTTTGAAACGCATCGTGGACAACTGCATTCTTAGGTATTTATGCTAATTTGCTCGAATTCAGCTCGATTTTTTATTCTAATTTATGTTCTTTTGCGTAAACTGCGTAAGAATGCTGGTGTACGTACTCTGCGTAAGAATGCTGGTGTACGTATTTCGCTTTAAAGGGACAGGCCCATCAAAGTAAACCTATATTTATGATACGTCCATAGTGACTATCAAGCATTTTTATTACAATATATACAAACTAAATTTCACATTTATTTGCCATTGAAAACTTTTTTCCGATGCGCTCTGCTCAAATGTATACCGTAGAGCCGCAAATAACCTTGTCGTCAATGCAAATTTATCGTGAAATTATAATGCGATTAAAATTAGCATATATAGCTTTGAAATCTGCAGTTTTATGGTATACATTTGAGCAGAGCGCATTGGAAAAAAAGTTGTCCAGGGCGAATAATGGTGAAATTTAGTTTGTATATATTGTAATAAAAATGCTTGATAGTCATTATGAACGTATCGTAAATATAGGTTTATTTTGATGGGCCTGTCCCTTTAAGACTTTAAAGGGAGAGGCCCATGAGAATAAAGTTTTCCTCAATTTATTTGTAAAGAATGTCCGGAATATCAGAATTATTACTGTGAAAACCGCATTGCGTGAAGCCTCAAACTCGCAGAGTTATTCCCCGGCAAACAGTTCGGCTAGGTACCGTAGTGAGAAAGGTCAAAATTTGTTTTTACGGTTTATATGCGTTCATTTGCATTCTTTCTCTATATAAGAATGGTCAAACGAATAAATATCATTCCTACGACTATGTGTGTGTTTTTTCTCTCTTGTTTGTATAAATATGTACTTTTTTTATGGAATGGAATAAAGAGTTAATAATATAAAGAGGCGTTTGCAATACACGAACGCCCTAAAAGCGTGAAAATTGATTCTGTCTACGGTACCTGGCCGAACTCGTTGCCGGGGAATAACTCTGTGAGTTCTACGCTTCAAGCAATGCGGTCGGTTTTCACGGTAATAATTCTGAAATTCCGGACATTCTTTACAAATAAAGTGAGGAAAACTTTATTCTCATGTGATCTTTGCACAATTTTGTACATGTTATTTGTTCATAAGGATATATTTATGAGGTCGAATATTATCCAATAGTACACATGTACTTAATTACAATCAAACGAAATACCGGCCAGTTTTTGAAAAGAATCGAGTAGTCCAGCATTCTTATGCAGCTTATGCAAATGAACATAAATTAGAAAAAAAATCGAGCTAAATTCGAGTAACTTAGCATAAATACGTAAGAATTCAGTTGTCCGCGATGAGTTTCAAAAACCTGCCGGTGTTTCGCTTTAAAATTATCCGTATTTCATTTGCGAGCAAAGCTAGTGGCTAGTACCACTAAAGGAATACCTCCATAGTCCACAATAGTGACCAATAGTCAAAGTTCAACTGTATCTTTCCCTCTTTTTTACTGCAAAATATTGCTGAGTGGATAATATTACCGTGTCTTATTACCTAACAGCCTTCGTCCTAGCCCATATGACTAATATATTGTTCCTTTGGACTCATATACATTGTCAACCCAAATATAAGTTCCATTTTTTTTGCCATAAATAATACAATTCTAATTGCTTATTTGATTCGACCGTGTGATATCATCATGCAATTGCACCAGACGGAATTCGCTTATTACAATGCATTTGCAAATTATGATTATAGTGAAGTCTTTATTAATACAACAAAAAGAAGATGAATCCTTTAGTGTTGTGATTACTAATGATTCCATATCCTTTAATGTTGTCATTTAAACCATAGGGGTATGCTGTATTCAACAGTTTAATCCAAAAAAGCTCTTTGGATTTACGAATACTACTGTCCAAGTTATCTTGCAAATTGTCCAAAATATGAATGGTAAATTTTTTATCTGTGCTTCTTGGTTGGCAGGTAGAGAAATGTTTATAAAGTATGGTGTTTGTGGATTCTTTTTTAATATTATATCGGTGATGACTAAATCTGTTTTTAAGAGTATTTTTTGTTTCACCTACATATTGAATATTACAAATATCGCAAGTTATGCAGTAAATTAGACCTTTACTACTACAGTTAGAAACATTAGTACAGAAAGTAGGAGCAAATATTTTGTGAACTGCTTTTTACAATGCTTTCAAAAGATATTAGTGAGCATATTTTACAACGATTTGAGTCACATTCCATACCAAACTGGTCAGTACCTTCTAGATTAATGAATTTCAGGTTAGGGCCAATTTTTTTAGAAGAAAAACAATCTTTACTGAAATAATGCGACGAATATGTTGCAGTAGAAGGGCATATACATTCCCTAACTCAGCCGCCCCAGGCCTCGCTAGGTAGGTTGTGGACTGGACACTTCGGATAAACCTTACATGGCGTGGCCGAGCTCAAAAACTCTGCCACGGTGGCACTAGGGTACACGGGGACAACCAGCTAGTCCTTATACAACCATTAGCCCACTGGTTATCCGTACATGAGCGTGGCTGGTAAGAGAAAGGTGTAGAAAAATTATGTAAAATAAATGTAAGGGCCACTCCCCCTCACTGTGCCAAGGAAGCTAAATGGAATAAGAGAGAAAAGAATAAAAGTGGAAGTGCACAGCGCAGAAAAAGTGTAGCTACCTGTGGGAACAATCATATCCGAAACTTCAGGTACCGAGAGAAGGAAAGGAAACTGGAAGAAATATTAAGCTAATTTGTGAAAACGGTAAGAGTTGTGCACCGTAGTACACAGTATGAAATATACAAGAATAAAAAAAGTTAAGAGCAGAAGGGATGTGAACACGTTTCGTTCACTAGTGGCCTAGTAACATAAGATGGTATGGTGTACTGCAAATCCGGTTTATAAAAAATAATAAAGTAAAGGTTGTGGTGTCAAATTATAGTAGTAAGGTAAATATATTGTATGCTGATCAACATCCGTAAGGATGAGGCGGGTACGGTGTTTCAAAGAACACCCTCGTTCAGAAAGAACGAGACGGGTAGGAAGCTTTTTCAAGCTTCGACGTCACGAGGGACGCCTGGTTGGTATAGTACAATAGACGAACAAAGTGAATTTAGAGAGTATAATGATGACATAAGTTATGTCAAAAAGTAATAGCGAGAACCAAAGAGGAAATACAGAGGGATAAAAAACGTGTAATTGTAAAAATGGTAGGAAAAGGGGTAGGTACCATGTGATACTTTATAATAATTTGTTAATGTAGCCAAATAGGAAGTGTAAACAACGAGAAAATAGTAAAAAATACATAAGGTCAATGCATGAGAACGTGTATGAAAAAGTGTATTTAAGTTAGGGTTAAAAAGGTAGACTTTCGTTATTGGCCGCGGGAACTTAATCCTCAGCAGTACCAAGAACTAGGTCGTGATATAATAAAAACAAAATAATTAAAATATTAAAATATGAAGATGTCAAGACATGAATTATATGTATAGGTTCTAGAAATAGTGTTTGAAAATGGAAAGTAGAATGTGAAATAAACATACAAAAAAGTAAGAAGAGGAAATAGAAAGAAATGACCTTGAATATTAATCAAGGTACCCCGTTTCGACCCCTGAGTCACATACGAGGATTTTGCCGTGTCGGGGTCTCATCAGTGTGAGCCACGGCTTCTTGAGATATATAAAAAATAAATAAATAACTAAAAAGGCGACGTGAAGATGAAAATCAATAAAAGAAAATAATTAAATTCAACGTAGCTTAGGAATTATTGTGGATGATAACAAATTTATGAAATCGATAGCAGTGGAAAATTGTATTATGTGTGTAGTTTGTAGTTTGATGGACAGATTTTAGCTGTGCAAAATATTGCAATGTGAAGAATTGTTTTATTCTTATTGTTTAGGCCGTCGTGACCTTACCGTTAAGGTTAAATTCCTTCCGAGCCATATTATAATAAATATTATTTCGAATTTACTATGATTCCTGTGGTGCTTACATCGGCTGTTGGGTTAGCCTTGACTTGGAATACCCTGGACTATTCTGTACCTCTACGTTTGTTACTTCGCCGGCGTTGGTTTACGAGTACGACGGGACACCCTGAACGTTTATTCCAAAAGTTAAAATTCACCTTTGATCCTTCACCTTTTCCCCTCAAGTTTTCCAATCAAAAATTCAGCCAGCCGCCGCCTTATTTCCGTAAGAAGACGTTATTTCCTACTCATTCTTAATGACCGAAAATATTTCACGTCATCTATTTTGAGTTTGACGATATGCGACTTATTTTTGAACCTCTTCGTTTAGTTATTTCAGTTTTTTTACGTTTTTTCTTTGTGAAAACTAATCCAATTCTCCATAAATTCTGAATGCTGCAAGTTCTAACTAAAAAAAGTGAGTTTGCACGTTACTTTCGGTTGTGCGTGGTTGTGATGTATTATGTAGTATTATGTACAATTGTATTCCCATGTATTAAAAATGAAAATTTGGCACAGAATGGCACCCGATCTACATATAAGAGTCATGCTTCACAAACCACGTATCATACCTTTGAAGGCATTTAAATGGCGTTCGATTCGAATAGTACGCGTACGCCCTCTAATATACTGTGACTAACAGACTAACTTCAATTTCGTATTATATTAAAATCCCATGACACCAAATGTATTTTGATCCCATGTCGTGTAGTAAAAAAGGAACAAATTGTATGCGAAAGAAAGGAATCAATTCTGAGATTGCTACCCAATAAAATGGAACGTTGGGCACATTTTACAAAGCATACATAAAACCAGGGCCAATTGGCCAATTGGCCAAATTGGGCAAGAACACTAAGCAATTGGCACCTATGTCCCTATGTGACCTATGTGCATGACATAACCCTTTAAAATATCACCATATATGTCAAAAAGTCTTTGAAATGCATACTTCGCCTAATTTGTGGAAATTTGAAAATTCGGAAGTTGAATCCTGCTACTCACCAAGTGATGCAATTATTAAAGTTAAACGGTGCATAAAATTCAACACGACCTCATTCCGGTATTCATAACTTGCAATTAGCATTCACACTGTATTGTAAGTAACTAATATTGCCTCTTTTATATTTGAAAGTTCAGAAACTCGAACACCCATTTTTTAAAAAGGTAGGATAGTATCGACATTCCAATTTAATTTCTTTGACAATGACTTAAAAATTATAATCTAACATACAATGCGTACTAAGTCGCCATAAAAATTAATCTGGTCACGCTGGGTCGTAACTTCTAAGACTGGTTTAGTCGCCCCCTTTCTCATTTGCATAAACATTTCCCTATGGGAAAACGATGTTGCTATTTTCATTCTATCCATCTATATTTAGCCTTTTTGGTATCTTTCCTTTCGAATTTATCACGAAATTCTATAAACGTCATCGTTTACCCCATTTCTCGCGTGTGCCCTCTGATTTTTAGCACCACAATGTTTTAACACCACCATTTCAAAACATTCCCCACTGTCTGAGGGTGGTACTTTTGCATAATGGTACCTTGGGGAGCGGATGAGCTTTGAGCAAGAAGAGGTTGAGAGAGAGGAGAGAGAGAGAGAGAGAGAGAGAGGGAGAGAGAGACGGGGAGGAGAGACTTGGAGACAGATAGGTTTAGGGAAGTAGGAGAGTGAGATATACGGAGAGGAAGAAATAGATAGAACAAGCCCTATCATACACATCCTTTTTTCGAAAAATAATTTGTCAGCTCAAGAAGGTACATCTCTCCAAAATCTCACGTGGGCTACCCATCTAACCTAGTTTTCTGAGATTTTTTCTTGAAGCCCATCAACGTTCTTCTACACTTCTAGCGCCTACACAGGAAAACCGAAAAAACAAGGGTTTTGCCGAAAAAAAACGAAAAAGCCGAACATGCGGCAACAAAAAATACCGTTTCTGATGATCCGTGTTTTTTTCCGAACAAGTTTCGTGCTAATTTGGAGTCGGCACCAAAAAAACACAGGTTTTTACTGAAAATTCGAGAAATTGTACTCAAGAAAAGCATAGATTGTGCTAGAAAAAGAACACAGAAAATGAGCGGGTCATTTAGATGGAGTTAATCGCCGAGGGATAGAAATAGGAGGTGCAATAACACAGGAAAACTAAATAATTGCGGAAATCACAGAAAAACCGTCGTTGGCCCGTCACCAAATGTTTTTTACCGAAAAAACAGTCTGGTGACTTTTTCATGACCATTTGGAGACCAGTTGATTACGGTTTTCGATGAAACTTGGTTACCACATGGACACGAAGTGGTCACCAAATGAGCTGGCCCACGAAAAAACCAATGAACCGTCACCAAATGAGTTAACCCATTTCCTCTGTAAGCTATTTATTATCAAGATAATGATCGTAGAAAGAAAAGCTTTGAGTTAATCTACGAGTATATAAATAAGAAACTTACCTATGTATTTCCCCAAGAAAAAAAACTAAAAAAAAAACCGGTTTTGTGTGGCTTATCTTTTGACTAATTGTAAGTTTAGCTTGCCATTTAACACAATGGCGCGTGTACCATAGAATAATGAACATTTCATAAAGGTTTTTCCCGGCACTATGTCTTATTTCATAATTTTCGCGCATTTTAAATACATATTGTAGTTGATCGAAACGATAAAAAAAAACAATGAATGAATATGCCCTTTCAAAGAAGAAAATTAATCCCGTCTATTATGAAATGCATTTTCGGTTTTTTGCTCCATACTTCCTTGTACCTGCACAATTGTTCAACCCTGCCTGACAAAACGGTCATTTAATTCAATTATAATACTAAATTAGAATAAAAACATAAATTAGAATAAAAATCGAGCTACAATCGAGCAACTTTGCATAAATCCATAAGAATTGAGTTACCTACGTTGCGTTTTAAAAACCGGCCGGTATTTCGCTTTACTAGATGAATAACTATATATTTGTGTTCGATTTTGAGCTTTTCCTAGAATTATAACTTTTCTTGAATTCACAAAACAGTACCAAAACTACACTGACTGGGCTTGCACTAATTAGCACGTTTGCACGTTATTGGAAAGTTTCTAAGTAAGGCAATTACAAATCCCTTGTGTTTACCTTCACTAATTCAATTTTATTCTCTCTATTCAATTTTTGCTCTTTAATTTTTGCATGAACTTTTTGCACAATGTTCGATGTTCACTTTATAATCCCAAAAAGGTTAGTGTTTATATAAATGCGCAGCAAAGGCTTCGTATTGCCGAACGCGTTGCAAGAATGCGCAAAATGTTTTGTATATTTTCGGGCGATGACATTCTTTGTTCAAAGATTATGAGTCCACAACCTCAACCACGCAACACGTCGCGCAGTCGCCGCTCAAAAAAGGTCTACAATTGCACGGCAGCGAATCCATTTTCGTATCTAAGGGTGCAAATGATGCGCCATACTTGCGCGACCATGTATAGAATTCCTGAACACTCACCTGTGCAGTTTCAACGCACTAACTCATTGGCAGAATGTAGTTCGTGATGTCGCTATAGGATGGTCGACACTCGAATTTGACGTTATTTCACAGCTGATAGTTTCTCTCTCTCTCGCCATATATCTCTACTCGCCTCTCTGTATACTATATACCCAGTCCATATCTTTCTCTCCATCGCTCTCCCTCCATCTCTCTCCTCTCTCTCTCTCTCTCTCTCTCTCTCTCTCTCTCTCTCTCTCTCTGTCTCTCTCTTTTTCTTTCTGATCATTTCCTCGGTCCATTAAATAAAATGTTTATCTATGTGCCGCCTGGATGCTGTTGTCTGAGACCTTATAATCTAGGAGTTAAGAAAAGGACAGAGCTCTTCACTCACACTCTAAAATCATCCCCGTGAGGATGTCCCCATTCATTGCTTATACAACTCGGTCAGCTGTTCCTCTCTCTCTCTCTCTCTCTCTTCCTATCTTTCTCCTGTCAGTTTTCTCTATCTTACTTCGCCCTCTAGCATCTTATTTACCGTGACGTTAGATTTGACGTACGAGCTCTCAGGTTGGCAACTTTCTTTTGTAAAATATAGCGTGCGCTTCTCACTTTGTAGCAATCTGCACGCGACTTCGGAATTTTGCGCGACGGATTCTGAAATAGAAATTGGTCACTACGATGCACACTCATCGGATAGATAAGGAAAATCAGTTCGTTTACATCATATTTCAATCATTTAAATGGTTTGTAAGTTCCAAGTTCTCTTCAACACGATGTCATTCCGGTGTTCGAAACTTGCAATTAGCATTCCACTACACAATATTGCCTCTTTTATATTTGAAAGGCTCGATTTCGTAGTTAATGCTCGGATATTGCGTGCGACGTGCACGCACACTCTTGTTCCGCGACAGGATCGCCTTTACTTGCGTCGCTAGCGTTTAAGTTTGTTCAATATGCAAAATGGGTACTTGATCCAGATGGTAATTGTGGCAGAACCACTCTGTTCCTTCCTGACAGGGAGTTTCCCTCAAACACCTATATTGTCAGGGAGTTTCCCTCAATGGCAGGCTGTCGCCAGCGTTAAAAAGTCCGATTCACCACAGTTCATAAATGGCAGGGAGTCTCCCTCAATTACCGTAACCTGTTGCCCGTATGACAAGAGTACGCTACCTCTTCAAAGCAGCCTGGCTCCCTGTCGCCAGGGTTCTGTCTTTGGGGGCCCGAAAGGACGCCACCGTGTCAGTTTCGACGGGCGACACCCTGCCAAATAGGAACATAGCAAGTAATAACAATGCTGCTCGCTCGACATTATAACAATCGATTTGGTTTGACAAATGTCATTATCAGAGCTCATTTCTGGTCAATTGTTCGGGTTTTTTATCTTTCTTGATTATTTTTCATCTTCTAATACTTATCGGTGTATTTAATAAATAAATAAAAGGCAACTCCCACGGAAGTATCACCTTTCTTCGGCTTTTTAACACACGTTTATCCCGAAAAATATCAAATTTCAGAACATTTCTCGGCTGTAAAGCTGTCGATGGTAGGATTTTGCAGACTTGTTGCTTTATAATCTTTAAAGCGAAATACCGGCCGGTTTTTTAAACGCATCGTGGTCAACTGCATTCTTAGGTATTTATGCTAATTTGCTCGAATTTAGCTCGATTTTTTATTCTAATTTATGTTCTTTTGCGTAAGCTGCGTAAGAATGCTGGCGTACTCGATGTGTTTCAAAAATGGACATGTGTTTCGCTTTAGCTCATAATTTATATTATGAGCTTCCACGTGCTCGACAAGCTCTAAGATAGAGAGCACATTTGTCGCCCTGTCGGAAAAACGAACTCTAGTCAGTTGACAGTAAATTGACACTTTTTTTATTACATATTCACCTTTGGGATGACATTCACTACTATTACTGCTTTATTAATATAACTAACTTATGCTATCTGTGTACTAGCGTGACATGACCAAGTCTAACTAACCCAAGATTTAAGTAAGTGGAGTATCTTGACCCCAGACCTTATTATTATTCCCAATTGTTATTGTTTTCCACAACAGCACCCACACTGTCCCATCTGCTCCATTCGTTAATGACCTAAATGGTTTGACAAATTGTTGGAAAATAACAAATTTGCCAAGGAAACATTGGTGCTTCAAAAATGTGACTAAAGCTTGTACATTCTTACTTTTGTCCAACTAGTCGAACTGGCGTGCAGTAACTGGAAGTCTAATTGTTGCGCCGCAATTTCATGTCCAGTAATCTTTGCACAATTTTGTTCTATGTTATTGGTTCATAAGGATACATTTATGAGGTCGAATATTATCCAATAGTATTAATATACTATAATCTATAAGTCTATAATCACAATCTTAAAGTATTGTGCCTACTTTGCGAAATTTGCATATGATACGCACCTCCTATGTATCCTATGTAATTTTGGTGCCGGAAGCTTCGGACGGACACCAAAACTTTGCATAGGATACATAGGATATGCGTATCATATGGAAATTTCCCATCGTAGGTACAATAAAAATTATCCGTATTTCATTTGCGAGCAAAACTAGTAGCTAGAACCACCAAATGAATATACTCTATAGTCCACAATAGTGACCAATAGTCAAAGTTCAACTGTATCTTTCCCTCTTTTTTACTGCAAAATATTGCTGAGTGGATAATATTACCGTGTCTTATTACCTAACAGCCTCTTCGTTACCATATGACTAATATATTTTTACTTTTGGACTTATATATATATATTGTCAACTTAAATATAAGTTCCATTTTTTTTGCCTTTTTTGCCAATTCTAATTGCTTATTTGATTCTACCCTAAATGATATCATCATGCAATTGTATCGGACTGAATTCGCTTATTACAATGCATGTGCAAATTATGATTATAGTGAAGCCTTGATTATAGTGAAGTCTTTATTAACACAACAAAAAGAAGATGAAAATTTACAGTGTATTAATAAAGTAAGGGCATCTGATTCTAACATCAGTTGATTTTATTTGATTCTAGCGAGGTGACTTCTAACAATAAGATACTAATTGTAAGATACTAGGAATGTAAGTGAGCTTATGGGCGATCTCCCAATCTATCTCTCCCTCTTTCTCTCTCTCCCTTTCTCTCTCTCTGCCTCTTTCTCTCTTTCTCTCTTTCTCTCTTTCTCTCTTTCTTTCTCTCTCTCCCTCTCGTTCGTAAAATCTTGTTGTTTACTTCTAATACTTCTGACAAAAACAAATTACAAAATTAAGTTCACAAATCGCAGTCTAGTCTCATCCTTGAAAATTTCTTCATTACGTTAAAGTACGTCAAATTATCACCTAGCTATTGCTGCGTAATCATGGTGACGTTAGAAATTATCTTGGACAAAAACAAACTTATGCAACTTTACATGTCTCTTTCCAGTCTCATTTGGAGTATTGTAAAAGCTCAATACCGGCGTATAGTTATACCGGCGTATAGTTATAGTTATATAGTTATACAGCATAGGACGACGGTTGTGAACTGCTATCGATCATCTAAACCTTACATTTTAGCATAGGCCGAGAACCAGAAGCGCTGAGAAAAAAAGCGTATGCTTACAATTATGATGTACACGTGGTGTTACTTAATGCATAATCTATTCACACTCTTAAACAAACAAATAAAACACTAGCATAGATTTGCTAGTCCTAGATTCTTAAAGCGAAATAACGGCCGGTTTTTGAAACGCATGGAGTACATCAGCATTCTTGTGCAGCTTATGCAAATGAACATAAATTATAATAAAAAATCGAGCTAAATTCGAGTAACTTAGCATAAATACGTAAGCATTCAGTTGTCCACGATGCGTTTCAAAAACCTGCCGGTGTTTCGCTTTAAAATTATCCATATTTCATTTGCGAGCAAAGCTAGTGGCTAGTAGCACTAAATACCCTCTATAGACCACAATAGTGACCAATAGTCAAAGTTCAACTGTATCTTTTCCCATTTTTACTGCAAAAATATTGCTGAATGGATAATATTACCGTGTCTTATTACATAACAGCCTCTTCGTTCCCATCAGATGACTAATGTAGTTAAAAAATTTTAAAAATTTGTTTTACGCTTCAAGAGCGTGCACCTTTATTCAAGGGAGTTCAAAGTACAGTTTCAAGGTTTGCTTATGACATGTTCCGCAGAGGTCCTGAGCAGTAGGCGTAGTTTTACTTTTAAACTTATATGCTTGTCAACCTAAATATTTTGCCAACCTGTTCCATTTTTTTGCCATAAATAATACAATTATAATTGCTTATTTGATTCTACTCTATGATATCACCATGCAATTTTATCAGACGGAATTCGCTTACAATGCATGTGCAAATTATGATTATAATGAAGCCTTGACTATAGTGAAGTCTTTATTAATACAACAAAAAGAAGATGAACATTGATAGTGTATTAATAAGGTAAGGGAATCTGATTCTAACAATCAGTTGATTTTATTTGATTCTAACGAGTGACTTCTAACAATAAGGTACTAATTGTAAGCTACTAGGAATGTTAGTGAGCTTATGGGGCCTGGTGGTCCAGTGGCAGCGCGTTCGTCTCTAACGCAATCGACCCAAGTTCGATTCCGGCCGGTGACATCTTTGAAAACTCCACCAGGCGAGGGAACCATGGGCGATCCCTCCTGGCCCTAGCCCGAAGACGTCGAGCAATTTGTCATCTGGAACTCGTCGCCTCCTGCTCAGGACCTCTGCGGAACATGTCATAAGCAAACCTTGAAATTGTACTTTGAACTCCCTTGAATAAAGGTGCACGCTCTTGAAGCGTAAAAACAAATTTTAAAAACAAATTTTATGGGCGATCTCCTACTCTATCTCTCCCTCTTTCTCTCTCCCCCCCCCTCTCCCTCTCTCTCTTCCATAAGACCTTGTTGTTTACTTCTAATACTTCTGAACTTCTGACAAAAACAAATTACAAAATTAAGTTCACAAATCGCAGTCTAGTCTCATCTAAAGTTTGTTCACTTCGCTAAAGTACGTCAAATTACCAATTTGCTATTCCCGCGTAATCATGGTGACGTGCGAAATTATCTTGGACAAAACAAATTTATGCAACTTTACATGTATTTTCCCAGTGTCACTTGGAGTATGTAAAGGCGCAATACGGGCGTATAGTTATATTGGGTGTTTATTAAAAGCAACTATTAAAGGGACGGGCCCATCAAAATAAACCCATATTTTGCATGTTTTTATAATTTGTAGAAAGGGGGTTTATTATAATATATGTACACTAAATTTCGGCTAGACTTTATCCCGCTGAAATTTTTCGGTGTCGATAAACGCATAAGTATACCGTAGAAGACACACAATTGCACCCTTATTTCCTTACCGTGTCTCCCGAGGATACCTCGCTCTGGTTGGGACCCGGGAGACCATCTGTCTATATAGCCATATTCCCCCGGGACACGCGACAAGAAAATAAAGGTGCAATTGTGTGTCTTCTACGGTACACTTATGCGTTTATCGACAACGAAAAATTTCAGCGGGATAAAGTCTAGCCGAAATTTAGTGTACATATTTTATAATAAACCCCCTTTATACAAATTATAAAAACATGCAAAATATGGGTTTATTTTGATGGGCCCGTCCCTTTAAAGGGGCAGTTTATATTTGTGTTGTTGTTTGTTTCGTGGTTGTCTTTTGGTATAAGAAAATTCAGGCGTCCTAAATTTTCCGACCCTTTAAAATTTTAATTGATTGGTTGTCTCGTTTTTTCGCCTTTCTCTCAGCAATTATCTTGAAGCGAAATGAAGCGTGAAATTCTAAAAAAAATACCATTAATTCGCAGTAATTATGTTGATCATTATTATACCGCAATACTAAAAAAAAACACGAAATATTAAATAATTTTTGAGACGCTAAGAGATCATTGCTCAACTTCTGTCAGGGTCCATTATAATGAGTTTAACTTTTTTTGCTAGTGCATCGTTATAATGAACTTACGTCGTCACACTACACTTCTAGGCTAGTATTTTATTCAAAAATGGCAACAACTTTGTTTTTCGAATTTGTAAGTTTAAGCTTCCCACTGGGCATATAGCATGAAATTCATTTATTTAAAGTTTGTTCCCTTTTAGTCTTTTGCAAAAAATACGATCCATTTTATGAAACACTTCAATATTCAAGAGTTTTTCTGTTAGCAAAATAGCGGCTTGTTTTTGAAACGCATCGTGGACAACTGAATTCTTACGTATTTATGCTAAGTTAGTCAAATTTAGCTCGATTTTTATTATAATTTATGTTGATTAGCATAAATTGCATAAATTGCATAAGAATGCACTGGCCTGTATTTCGCTTTAATTTCTCTGGGAGCATAGCGCTGTGATAAAATCATCAAGACTTATGATACTGAAGATACTTTTTAATATTTGTAATCGTGCAAGACCCAAATACAGAAAAAAGAAGAAAATATTCTTTTTGGCAAATCACACGTGAATCTTTCCTCCTCCATACTCATCACTCACTCATTTGGAATACCTTCGATTGTATCATGTCCCATTTACCGTGTCCATTTACATTTTAAATTAATTTAAATCCTACCCTCCTACGGTACCCTATCCACATTTCAGAATGGACGACCATTCTACCCCATTACTCAACCGCTCCGATCATATTCACAATGGTGCGCCGCCACAGTACGATGCTGGATGCTTAATTAATAACAATAATAATGATATTAATGCTGTAACATCGGCCACGCCCCCTCCACCCACAACCAATGGACATCTGCCACAAAGACAGTATCTGACGATCAACGTCGGAGGGAGAAGGGCTAAATTAGCTACAGATACGGTAAGAGTACAATTTATGGAATTGTAATTAGTATGCTAATTACATTTTTTTAATTATTACGCAAATATTTTTCGAAGATTCAGCCAAGCACAGACGTTGACGTTTGCTCACAGAAGTGTGCATTTCATTATACCTTAAAGGAAGGCAGTCACTTCAAATTCAACTTTTTTATTCGATTTTTATTAGATGCAAGAAGATTTATAAGACAATATGCAGCCAGTAAAAAGCCACATAAAAGCGAAGTCATGGAGGAAATCAATGAAAATGGGTTTTGGTAAATGACCGTCGCCGGTGCATATATGCAATTGCCAGGGGTACTTGGAGAGTGAACATCCTGCAGTGTTACACCTGGCGCGTGGTTTATCACTGCAGGGTATTTATTATGGAACTCTATACGGGCAATTATAAACTACGGTATACTAGTAAAACTTATACACAGGGATTTCTCTCCCTGAGTTCGTTTTGCCGTATTTTGGTGCTGGAATCGTAGTTTTCTTCACACATTTGAATATTTAATGAAAAGAGAATAAAAAATGCGAATTTGTAGTGACTGCGATCCTTTAAAAACTGGAGTAATCCTGCCGCTGAGACACTCCGACGAGCAACTGTATAATATATGTAATGAATAACAATAATATTTCTATCACGGTATTATATCGCTGTAGATAATAGCCCTTGATGTAAACATAAATAATAAATAAATAAATAAAAACGTAAAACCATTTCAGTTAATTTCCCGCCACGAATCGGGCCGGTTGGGAGTTTTTGCGAAGAAAACGCACGTTGAACGGCTAACTGAATGCGACGCGTATTTCGACGCGGCTAACGAGTATTACTTTGAGCGCTCGCCCATTATATTCGAATACATTGTGGATTTTTATGTCACAGGTTTGTGTGTCCCTTAGTTTTTGTTCTAGATGATTTGTATGTTTTGTTTACATTTGACGGTAACACTGTCTGAAACACCCAAAACCCAAAGTTACAAAGGCTTAGGCTGAAACAGGGCTGAAACACTAAAGCATACCATACAAAGCATTATATGCTAATTGTGCGTGCGGCATTTAGCGCCGGAAAGATAGAAAGTGGTACACAGTTACGGTACAACACATGCTAATGAATTTGTCCAACATTCCTAGCAAAACCGCGAAAGAAAATCTGAAAAAGTACGCTTTTTCAGGGAAACTGCACCGACCGTTGGACATTTGCCCAATTCGGCTTCGTTATGAACTTGATTATTGGAGGATTCCTTCACATTTTATGGCGATTTGTTGTCAAATGGATGATAATAATAACGTTGGAAATAAGGCGAGAGAGGTGAGGTTGCGCTGATAATATTAACTATTATATATTATATTTCCTGTAAGAAATCCTAGCGAAAGCGTGAGCGTGACGTAAGAGAGCGCAGACACCGTTGCGCGCCGCACGCAGCCACTTGTGCGCCAGCTTTTAACACTGAGGAAACTTGGCCGGGGGGCGGCGCGCCCCAGGCCCCACTTCGCGGGGCCGCGCACCCCCCGCGCGCCCATCGCCCGTGTCTCGCCCATTGGGCTGGGATGGGCTCCACCACCGAAAATCGCGGGGCGGCAGGTGGGCCAGGAGCGCGCCACGGGTGCGCGAAAAATTTATTGTGGAAACTGCAAGATACTCAGTGAAGGGGCATTTAACACTACGCAGCGAAACGATATTATTTCCCAACTTGTGCATTTCAACCTCCAGCAAACTGTTGTTTTTCTTATTCATAGAGTTTGAATTGTAGTACTTTTATTTAAATTGTTGGCTTTATGTTATTAGTTTGTTGTTACTGGCCCGCTGATCTTGTTTAGAATTCTTTTTACAGAAGATTATTAGGAATAGATGCTTATTATTAGTTTAGCTTGTATATAGTTTTATATATTCGATTTTTTGGAATTTAGCGAACTCTAAATGCCGTACTTATACCGTAATCGTCGAACAGAAGTGCATCATACACGCACTTTCGCAAAACTAAGCTCAAAATTAGTCGCATTTCATTTACTTTTAGAATATTATTTCCCAACTTGTGTGGTGATTGTTTTCTGTACCTGTTTCTTCTAGTAAACCACCTCTTCTCCATTCTCGTATCGGTAAACCACGTGTCGACCTTTCCTTCACGTCAGTGAAAATAATGTTGACTTTCTTAACTGTAAATCTAAGATTTATAATGAGAGTCGGTTGCATTTACTTTCACAATATATTTATTTACAGGATACATGTCGAGCCGAAAACCATCGTATTATAGATGAGGATGAGGACAAATAGGTAGGTTATTTACAGTAAAAGCTGATGAGATATTGCTGTTTTGTTGCCACGCGTATTTTCAAAATGATTTTACGTTTTTTAAAGTAATACTCAAGATTCACTTGGTAATGAGTTGATCGAATCACTGTATTTCATGGATGCACAATACCTTTATAATTATACATTTATTTTTGTTTAGACAACAACCGATGCAACCCAAGCGGATGCAACCCAAGATACGCCGGCACGAACAATGAAAAAAGGTAAGAACGTGTCATTAAATTTATCGTAGTTTTATTTTCTGTGCCGAATTTTCAGTCTTTTTTATTACAGTTAATGATGAGCGCACTGTTTAACAGTTTAACTTAGGGCACGTTATTGCATCCCAGACCCAATCGTTTCGTTCACATACCAGTTTGCTGTTTGGACGCTTGTAATATTGTTATATAAAGGAGAAGAGTTTACTTTTTTGTTTGTGTGAACGAAACGGATTTCTACGTTTCAGGCGTTTGGTATAAGTAGTCCGTTTTCGCAACCCTTCAAAATAAGTGCAATCGAATCTTATTACATAAACTTGGAAGATACGTTTCGCAAACCAAAATAAACGAAATGAGTTTCATTACATTAATTGCTGACAATATGTTTCAGACGTTCCATATAAGTATATACAACTTTTTTGAAGTATTGCCTGTGCAGCATTTAAAGCGAAATACCGGCCGGTTTTTGAAACGCATTGCATACACCTGCTTTCTTATGCATCATATGCAAATGAGCATAAATTAGAATAAAAAAGACCCCAATTCGACCCCTCGTAGCATCACTGCATAAGAATGCAGATATTTGAGGTGCGTTTCAAAAACCGACCGGTATTTCGCTTTAAAGACGCCTCAGGTAGCGAAAGCCCTCTGATTATAGAGTTACAATGGTCTCGTTTCAGACTTCCTGGTACCTGACGAAGTCATGGAGAATTGGAGAGAAAGAAATATACATCATCGGACTTTGGACTTTGGACACTTGCGATACTCCACATGAGGGAATGAATATATGGCGACATATCCTACCATGGAGATACATCGACTAATAAAGGTAGGGCTAATCCAATATTAGGTTTCCATATATGTCCCACCAAGTCATTTATTGTTGTGATTGTGTGGATGAAAGCGTATGTATCCCATCTCCCGTGGGTGGTGACAGGAAGGCAGGCATTACGCAAATCCTCGATTCGTTGAGACGGGGACTGAAGTCGGCTTGCTCATTTACCTTAAGTAAGAGTAGCATACGAGCTTTAAATGTTTCGTATGTGATTGAACTTGAAATTACGCTATTGCTACTTGTTTATGTTTTTCTTTAGCAATATCATTATATCATATCGAATATTTCTTCTTATTTCAGTTGACTGGATGAGGATCGTGTGCTCTCTTCTCTGGATGATCGTTTCGGTTTCCCTGATACGAAAGGAAGGGATCTACCATGGAATGCGTCTAAGCACTGATTAGGAAGAACACGGAAGAGAGGACAGCAACTGGGTAGATATTCTAGGAATTAGTGGGTATCCTAGGGCTCTATTTTATTATAACTGTAGACCAGCGTGACGCTGCTTATTTTTTACATGTTTTATGTGGTTACGACAGTATTATATTTAGTAGTAGTATAGTAGCATAGTAGTATGTGGTTATTGTAGTAAGTGTAGCCCATTCTTTATTATCATAGGCCAGCGTAACGCTGCTATTTTTACACGGATTACTTATAATAGTAGACAAGCGTAACACTGCTTATTTTTTTGTTCAACTGACCATCAATCTATAGCCGTGAGTATATATTGTATTTTATTTACTGGTATGGCTCTTGTTGCTTCATTGTTGTATAATTTATTATTTACTTATCATAGACTTCGTATGGATATTTACTCGTAGACGTAGAGGAGAGGATTTACTCTTATTGAAAGTATTTTGTACTCGTAGTTGGGTTGTCCATTCATGTTTACTTGCAACTCATAGTAACTTATCATAATTCGCCCAAATGTGTCGCTTTTATCGCTATATTTTTTGGATGCTTTGAATGAAGTAAAATTATTCTCCATATTTGTTGTTGGTTGTTATTATATTGTAGAATTGTCTTTTTATTGTATTATTTAATGTAATAAGCAAAGGGGCGGGGCCTTTCACGCCCATTTTCCCACGCTCCGCGCGCTCCCGGCGCACCTACGGCCCACCTTTTGAAGCGGGGCCGCGCGCTCTGGGCCCCGTCTTGGTGGCGCCGCCCTGCCTGGGCCCCGCACTTTTCAGCGCGCCGCCCCGCGTCATTTAGCGCGCCGCCCCGCACCCAAAGTTTCACGTTGAAAGGAGTGATTAGAGCAAAAATAGCATAAAATAATGGAGGATTACTAAATTTATATTTTATTCATATATATATGTGTATTATGTTTTCAGTCAATTCTTGCCGAACCGTGCCCGTCAACAATGTTCGAAAAAGTCTACATGGGAAAGCAACGATTGACGTTTTACAAGTGAGAATTGACAATTGCTTGAAAGGGACAGGCCCATCAAAGTAAACCTATATTTACGATACGTCCATAGTGACTATCGATGGGCCTGTCCCTTTAAAGCGAAATACTGGCCGGTTTCTGAGACGCATTGTGGACACCAGCATTCTCATGCAGCATATGCAAATGGACATAAATTAGAAGTAAATATCGAGCTTCGAGCAAATTAGCATAAATACGTAAAAATTCAGTTGTCCACGATGCGTTTCAAAAACCGGGCGGTATTTCGCTTTAATTGGTACCAATTTCTAACAAGCATGGAGTAGTCTTATTATATAAAGCAACTAACTGTAACAAAGACAAGACTTACATTATATACAATACAATATTCTATACGCAGCAAAACGAAAAAATTGCCGAAACCACAGAAAGACCGTCGTTGGCCGGTCACCAAGGGGTTTTTTTTTCTAAAAAACCAAATTTGCTGACCCACGAAAAAAAAACAGTGAACCGTCACCAAGCGGGTTCAACCTATGTACCTTCGTCTCTTTCTTTTTTAGATTTCTGGAGATGCCGCGCAGTTCCTTCTCGGCCAAAGTATTCAGTATATCATCCGCTCTATTCGTGCTCCTTTCGCTGGCAGGTGAGCGATTTGAGTTTATTTGTTTATTCACGTATAAAAGTAAAAGAGGAAGCGGAAGCGGAAGGGGTGTTATACTACGGATCTACTGTGTTTATTGTCTTTCATCAAACGGTATTTCAGGTCTGATCCTAAGTTCGATGCCAGAACTGCAAGACGAACACCGAGAACCGATGAAATTTCTCATTATTTTGGAGTTTTGGTTAGTTTTTTGGATTCTAGAATGTGCTTCGAGATTGAACAGAAATTTTGCGTAGTGTGTTTCTTTACTCAAGGATTATTTGTCCAACAACCTTGCATAACAATAATATAATAAGCTGTTTTGCAGTTGTATGATTTGGTTCACTCTGGAGTACTTGGCGAGGTTCTTGGTAACTCCGAAAAAGGTGAGATATTTAAAAGAATATTCCATTTCCATTATATAAGGTAGCTAGAGATGCTAGCGGGCTAGCGTCACCACTGACCTGTGCGCGAGGTCGGCGCGAGGTCGGCGCGAGGGTAGCGCAGTGTGCAAGATGATATCTCTCCAATTTTTCTCACTTTCACTCACATGATGATTCAATCGTTATATATAACTTTCCATAACTTGCTTCAAACAGTACGTTTCGCAGAAAACTTGAAAACCTTGTTCATAATTTCTCCAGTAAGTTTTTCTCCTGCCTTTTCATAAAGACTTCTACATCATGACGCTCACAAATTGCAAGAAATGAAATGAACAAAAATGAATATCTAATAATCACTGTATTTCAGTGGGAATTCGTTTGTTCCACGCTAAATGTGATCGATCTGCTCACCATACTTCCGTTTATCGTCGAGGAGTTTCTTCCGTTGAAATGGGTGAAAGAATTCCGAGGTGAGAGTTGATTAACAAAGTATTTGTCGCTTTGTTCTGGTAAAATATTAGATGATAACTTGTAAATAATTAATAAAGATAATCATAATAAATTTCGTTTGATAAATATTCGATTCCAGGTGCAATGCTGGTTATCCGTGTTATGAGATTGGCCCGGGTTGCCAGGATTTTCAAACTCGCCCGGTATAGCACTGGTAAGTTATAGTGTTTGGAATAAGGAGGAATAATAAAATATTAAAAAAGGATGTAATTCGATGAATTTGTTAAATATCTTCCCTTCTTGTTTATGAATTTCAATTAGTTTATTTTTCTTTTCTTATCCAAAAAGATTTTTTTCAGATAATCTATAAAAATAAAATACCAGAGAAAGTTAGTATTAATTATATTCTAGGTCTTCGAGCTTTTGGTCAAACAATGAAGAAAAGTGCAGCAGAATTGTCGATGCTGGGAATGTTCCTAGTGACTGGTAAGACATTCTTCGCCGTGCCGCGTTAGCTCAGTTGGTAGAGCGTCAGACTTTTAATCTGAATGTCAGGGGTTCGAGCCCCCTACGCGGCTTAACTTTTTGCAGTGACCCTGACCGGGAGGATGCCAGTAGCAAACGTGTGGCAACATGTCCTTTTCATTTTTTTTGTATGAAAAAATGTTTTCGCTTTGATAAATCTGAATATTGCAGGAATTATGCTATTCTCGACGGCGATTTATTTCTTTGAAAGAGATGAACCGAATTCAAAGTTCTACAGTATACCGGCGGCTTGCTGGTGGTGTAAGTTATTTATTAAACATTTTGGGACTAAACTCAACGCGGAACATTAGGTGGTGTGTTGCTCAGTTTGGAACAGTGAGCGGTCACGAAAGGAGTTGAAAAACTGGGTGCCAGAAGTGCGCAAGCATGGAAAGATTTGTTTTGCGCACATGTGGCCCACTAATGGCGAACTTGCCTAGTAGTTAACTTGTCGGCTACTTGGTCGTCCAACATCTAACGAATATTCTTTAGGTGTAATCACTATGACTACGGTAGGATATGGAGATCTGGTGCCTGTGACGAGTGGAGGAAAGGTGGTCGCAGCTATAGCTTCCGTGTGCGGCATCATCGTTCTGGCGTTCCCAATCTCAATGATTATTGACAAGGTAGGTGATATCGATCTACTGATTTAGTGCGGTAGATCACGGCTTTGAGCTCGTACACTCAAGCGAAATACCGGCCGGGTTTGAAACACATGGAGTACGCCAGCATTCTTACGCAGCTTATACGAATGAACATAGAATAAAAAAATCGAGCTAAATTCGAGTAAATTACCATAAATACGTAATACTTCAGCTGTCCACGATGCGTTTCAAAAAGCGGCCGGTATTTCGCGTTCAATGCGCTTATCGATAGACTTTTGGAACCAAATTCAAATTGCGCAGTTCGGCGTTTCATTGTAGAGTGTAGGGTAAAGGATTCGATATGAAAGCAGTGGCCCGCTCCCTTTTAACCGGTTCTGCCGGTCCTGTTAAAGTTAAGTATCTTCCGTTATAATAAGTTAACTTTCAGTTCGCTGAATCAACAGGCCATTGGGGCACCGACGATGAAGACCCACAAGCCAGTGGACGGCGCAACAAAAGCAAGAGATATATTGGATTTTAAATTCGCGCCTCGACGCCGCGCACTGTAACCTGCGCGTCACGTACACTTAGTGCGGTGAAAATTCCAGCGGCAGCGTTCACGCGCAACTTTTGTGCGCGACAAGAGCGCCATACATGCGCGTACACCCGGTGTCTCGATCACATGTTGAGTTGAGTAAAGTCATTTAGCCAAGTTGCAATATCCACATTGTATATTACATGGTATGTAAAAATCCTCCATTGTAACCCGTTTTTTTTTATTTATATTTTTATTCGCATGTACAAATGCTTTATTTCTGATCTCCTGAAATTGAAAAATCTTAACTTATTAGCCAACATACTTCTGATGTCTAGTCAAAATAGTTTTATTACGGATACGAAAATTAGTCTCGTGTTTCAACTTATATATAACTTAATCATGTGATTGTCAGCTCTATGAGCGCTATTTTGTATACAGATATAATGCTAGGTTTAAAGCGAAATGCTAGCCCCTTTGGAAAATTTGCATATGATAAGCAAATCCTATGTATCCTATGCTAATTTTGTACGATCGTCCACGGCAATCATACAAAATTAGCATAGGATACATAGGATTTGCTTATCATATGCAAATTTTCCAAAGGGGCTAGCATTTCGCTTTAACTGACTCCTACCCTCTGCCTTGACACTCCTACCCTCTGCCTTGACACTCCTACCCTCTGCCTTGACAGCGAGCGGTCGTGTGTCCACCAAAATGATCTGTCCTAATGATCAGACCCCTATTTCTCGTCCCGATATTTCTATTCGACAAACAATCACCGAATTATTCACTGATCTGAAGGCCTTCATTCGAGAAGAACTCAAGGAATCATTCCGCCGTACTGAACTCAAGAATCAATTCGTCGTACTCAACGTGGAGGAGAGCAAAAGGGTGAGTTATGACTTTGATATTGTTTCCAAGATCATGTCTTTGTCGAATAACTCACCCGGCTCCTTTCAAATTCTGGGCCGTATAGGCAAATTCCGCAATAATTTTATTCGCCCTATCATTTGTTGTATGAATCCCGGCTGCCGCCTTCCCTATTTTAAGGAACTATCTACGAAGCTCAAGTCCATCCCAGAACTCTCTCACATCATGGTTCGTCGTGCCGAAACACCGCAGCAACGTCACGAAGGATTTCTTCGTCGTCAAGCTGCACGAGCACAGTTAGAGATCAAAGTCCAACCAGAATCATCAGCTGAGTTGCCTGTGACCCCACAGGCAATTGAAGAACCTCGACAGGAAATAAATGAGCAATTGCCCCCGCCCAATTTGTCACCCGAAGAGACACCGCAGTTATCCTCCCCTCAGGTGCTCGTAAATGAGGCAATTGCCAATACCGAACAATTGCCATCAGCTGACCCAATGTTAGACATTATTGCTTGTATTGCACAAACATTAACAAAATCGTTAGATAAAAAATCTAAAGGAAGATGTTGTAAAGTTTCGGAAAAATGAATGGATAATAGATAATTTATATAATTTATTCTTTATAATAATATGTATGATCTTTATGATAATGTATATTAGTTTGGACCCTTGTTAGTAGGAACTGTTGTGAAGCCGTTCGTCTTAGGGTATCCTTTTGATTACATATGTTTCTATGTGTGTATCAATAAACTATTATATAAAAAAACTGCCTAACGGGTTAGCCAATTTACACCCCTACCCCTCATTTGTATTCACTCGCTGTTCACAATTTCAGCGGTAGACACCCATTTATAGGTTTCACTTTTTATATGCGCATTTACTTTTGATATTTTGAAATTGGTAGTTTCAATAGGAGTGCTCATAGTCTCATAGTTGTTGAATTATGTCTATTTAATACCAAATTGTGTATATGTTTAATTAAACGGCACCCAAAAGTTACCGTAGTAATCATAGGGCGGGATTGTTTTTTTTTCTTCGTCTAAAATTTAGAGCATTTTCATAATGCTACTTAAAAACGTGTTGCCATTTGAGCTAAACATTCATTGATGATCTCTCAAAGCTCACCATTTTCAATATTACGTACTCAATAAATGTTTATTTTCCATTATTATGTGCAATTTTGTTGTAAACAAACTAAAGTTCGTTGCGCAATTATACTTATTACAAGTTGATAACGAATACGCATGAAGTATACATTTGATAAAATGAGGCACTTTTTGTGGCCGACAAAAGACGCCACACTGAGACTGCAGACCTTTCGCGCATACCTGGCGCGTCCCTCGCGCGCAATTGTGCACGGCATCTGCGGGGCATATGTCAACGGCGACCGGTTCACACGTCCAAAGTTCAACTTGAAGCCTAAATCCAACAAAAAAAGGCGATATAGATATAGTGAGCCTTTATAGTGAAATAAATGTTCCGTATTCAACAACTTAAGCTTGCTAAAGTAAACAATAAATCGTATACTTGTTCTGATTATGAGAGAGCGAACAACTTCCAATCCACTCTTTTTTTTATTCTTAATTTACTCCTAGTTGCAATGTCTGGAGAAGCATGTGGAAATCATAACGAGTTCCTGTCAACTTATGATTCGCAGGCGAGGCGGGACATGGGCCCGTTGCTGTTTTCTATAACACGCGGCCGCAAGCGTTACTACTGTAGTAAAAGAAACGGAGGGCGCTTCGAATTTGTCTGCACTATTGATAAATGTTTGATATTAAAACAAAGGAAATTAGCTCATAAAAATAGTTCTCGATAAAATCTAACTCATTTAAAGGGACAGGCCCATCAAAATAAACCTACATTTACGATACGTTCATAATGACTATCAAGCATTTTTATTACAATACATACAAACTAAATTTCACCATTATTCGCCCCAGACAACTTTTTTTCCAATGCGCTCTGCTCAAATGTATACCATAAAACTGCAGATTTCAAAGCTATTTATGCAAATTTTAATCGCGTTATAATTTCACGATAAATTTGCATTGACGACAAGGATATTTGCGGCTCTACGGTATACATTTGAGCATAGCGCATCGGGAAAAAGTTTTCAATGGCAACTAAATGTGAAATTTAGTTTGTATATATTGTAATAAAAATGCTTGATAGTCACTATGGACGTATCGTAAATATAGGTTTACTTTGATGGGCCTGTCCCTTTAAACTGATCTCTACATAGAAATCGGCCAGAAAAGTGAAAACTGGCATTATTGGTGACATGTAAGACGACAGAAATAAATTTTGAATATTGCCGTAGCTAGTTTTTGACAGCTCAAAATTTCGCGTAGGGATTTCGAAAGGGAATATATGCTTTGTTATTAAAGCAGAATTGTACCTAATTTGGGACACTTGCATTTTTGCATATGATACGCATATCCTATAAATCCGATGTAAATTTGGGGCCGGAAGCCTCGCACGGGCACCAAAAATTGGATACATAGGATCAAGGATTATTTGTCCGACAACCTTGCGTAACAAAGGTTGTCGGACATATGCAAATTTTCCATAGTAGGTAGTAGGTACAATACTGCTTTAATTTATGTAAAAAACAGCTCGAACTATTCGAAATTCTCTGTCGAAACTCGGAAAGCCGCATTGCGATTGCGTGTAGAGTAAAGTAAAATTTTTCACAAATATTGATTTCACTAAAAAAATGTTCCAACACTCAATGTTGTTATTGCAGCCAGATTATTTAACCGTTTCATACAAGAAAGAAAATACACCGAACACTCGATTCACACACTCCCCAAACGGTTGATGAACGGTGTTGTACGCTGTTGCAGCGCTCTTCTTGTCAACATAAGTATACTGCTAAACAATAATACTGTCACTCACACTTTTTATTAGCAAACTTTGAAAATGTACTGTGCAACCCGTGCTTACAACGGTAGATCAATGTTTAGCATTTTTCAAAAGTAAACAATCACTAAATGTGGAAAATGTTGCAAAGAATACATTTTTTTTGCTTGCTTGACTGAAACGGCATCAAGTATATCTCGATTCAAATGTTTTTCGTTAGAATCTTTAATCTTTCCCATGAAAGCATCGAACGACAATATTATAAAACAGCTTTATTTCAAAGACACACGTACACACGAATGCTTATCTTATAATAGGATTAGCACAATAAAGTAAACCAATAAACTTTTGATTTCTTTTATCATTACAACAATAAGTTTAGTGTTATTTGGCTCTCAGATCCTTCACAACCCATTCATTGAAGCACAATATGAGATCTACCTTATAAACTCTATGTTTTAATCGCACACGTAAAGTTGTGAAAAAAATAATTAAAGCGAAATACCGGCCGGTTTTTCAAACACATCGAGTACACCAGCATTCTTATGCAGCTTATGCAAATTAACATAAATTAGGATAAAAAGTGGCGATAAATTCGAGCGACTTTGCGTAAATTCAGCTGTCCACGATGCCTTTCAAAAACCAGCCGAAAACATCACTCTGAAAATTGCTTTCTAGGCTACGGTCGATAATAGGTCATCTTTGTTACTCGGATTATTATTGTTATTCAAATGATTTAGCACATTATTATCCAATTTAACTGTTCGTCTTCGAGTTGGAAATCGTCGGAGGAGGTAGTTGTTGGCCGCAGCTGACATTTGAGCTGAAATTATGTTTACTTATGTATGCAAAAATTATAAACAAATAATCTGCACATCGCCTGCTTGAACTTGAATTGGGCACACCTAATAAAGCTTAATAAAAGCGGCACAATTATTGTTGTTGAATACGGTGAAGAAAACGCGGGTGCAATTGTCATAGATTCCGCGCCACGTTGCACTTTATTTAATTGCCTCACGTTACTTTTTCATGTTGCGCGTACGCCGACTATCCCCAAGTAAGATAAACTTAGTTCCTTATGGATTATATATATTTCTTCCTCATAACGGCATGACATCATTCGTTGGTGCAAATATAGGGGGTGTCATTTAAAGTGTCAGGCCCATTTCAGGTAACCCGTATTTTGATGACTCCATCTGGTTCCCCGTCTCAAACATAGTTTGGTAATTTTTTCCAATTTTCAGGCGCAATATTCAGCAATTTACAATAGCCAGTCATACCCAACAATGACCCTTTAATAAATAAACAAATAAATAAATAAATAAATAAATAAACCCTCACCTTGCATCAGATGCGTGTCTTCAATCGCTTTCTGCTGCGCCGAAGCAAATTTCTCAACAATCATGGAAATGGGAAATGCGAGCACTATGATTCCACAGATACTCGTGGCCGTTGCCACAAGCTTGCCGCCTGAATGCAGTATTATTATACAGATTTATAATCGGGTTTCAAAGCAAATTTACCATCATATGTTGGAACTACACGAGAATTTTTTTTCATATTAAATATGCAGTTTTCGTGCAGAAATACTGTAGTATAGACAGCGTCACGGACATTTGTTGGGTTACTTTGAAACCCCCATAAACAAACAATAGTGAACGAATGACGTGCAGCGTTAGCTCAGTTGGTAGAGCGTCAGACTTTTACTCTGGATGTCAGGGGTTCTTGTTTTTAATTTTAACATAAATTTGTATTTATATACTAATCATGTCTTATGTAAATAATAATTTTCTTATAGAACTGCAGCTATTTGAGATGCATTCCAAAAACATGCAGCTATTCCGCTTTAAAACAAAGAAGATAAAACTGATTCATTTCAAATGTAAATCTTACAAGTGGTCACTGGTTTCGCGTCTCCGTATCCAACAGTTGCCATAGTGACACTAAATGAGAATTTTGTATTTCAAGGGACTTTCGGAACCCTAGACCTATTAGCTGTAGTATGTATGTAGTTTCCAACACGTAGTCTGTAGTGTGTCCTTTCTAATACCATGAAGTCTTCAAAAATTTGTTCGCTCGCGGTATTGCAACTATTGTACTTATAAGTAAAAAAAACTGCAAAACTAATCGTAAATACCATTGTGGCCAGCCACTATGTCAGTTAGCTAAACCTAATATTTACAAGATACAAAAATAATCACCATAAAACTCACACACACCACCAGCAACCGGCTGGTATCGAATAAAAATCCGTGTTTAATTCGTCCTTCTCCAAATAGTACATTATTGTGGAGAAGAATATGATTCCAGTGAGCAAGAACATTGATAACATTGAGAGTTCGGTGATAGACGACTTGAGCGTGTGACCGAATGTCTGAATATTATAAAGTTTCCAAATAAACAAATAAAACATTAAAAAAACTAGAGAAATCGGGGCTCCATCTAGTGTAATATTTCATTGCTCTCGTACACATATTTATGGGGTTTCCAAGTATGCTGAAAATTTACTTAAAACTAAACGAGAATATTTTTTTTTATTTTTTTTTCATATTATATATGCAATTGCATATTATATATGCAAGTTTCGTGCAGAAATACGGTAGTATTGAAAGAATCACACCGAATTTTTTCGATACTTGGCCCATTACAATTCTTACTTCCGCGGTGCGCTAGTGCGCTTCTGCCGTCCCCGCCTAGGGTACGCGGGGCACGCCTAGGATCTAGGATTTGCAGCTACGATTGGCGTAACAGTGGCATACCAACGGCGCCGATTCAAACAGTGCGCCATAGTTGCGCCGTTGCGTCGCCTACTGGAATTCAGCTCACCTGCAAACTTGTGCTATATCTGGCCAATTTGAAAACTCTGGCCATTCGTAGAACCCTCAAGACGCGAATCACCAACATTGCTCCTGGAAAAGATTACAATATTACAAAAACGTGACTTAATTACCAAGCAAGGCAAAATGTGATTAAATAGTTTCCAGACCAATCTAGCAATCATGCAAAATGCATGCCGCATTCGTGCCAGTTAAAGCGAAAACCGGCCGGTTTTTGAAACGCATCGTGGACAACTGAATTCTAACGTATTCATGCTAATTTACTCGAATTTAGCTCTACTTTTTATTCTAATCTCTATTCATTTGCATGAGCTGCATTAGAATGCTGGCTACTGGGGTACCCGATATGTTTCAAAAACCGGCCAGGGTTTCGCTTTAACAAGACATGCTATGTGTGCGTCTTATTTTTAGGCCGTACTAGTTGTGAGTTAGCGTTAGTTATAACATGTGCAGAGGCTGTATTTGAACTGTGCTTTTCCATCACGGAGCTGGCAAAGGCAATTTCTTTTCAGGCAATTTCGTTAATGTACGTCTATTCCGAGAGGTGATTCCGAGATGGAAAAGTTTAGGTACAGTATGGTATGCATGGATGATTGTGTTAGGTTCAAGCTATGGAGCTACTGTATCTGCATTGCAAATACGCACTAAAAAGCCAGACAAGAATACAAATAAAATAATAAAGCAAGCAATTCAACAGTTAGATTTCCAAGTGCAGAATTGTGAGACTGAGTCAATCATTCTTGTACATCCTATAGTCAAGTTTACTCATTTGTATTGATCTGTTTCAGATGCAGTATTCTCTAGCAGATGTGTAAAACAACATCATGCTGTTGTATAATAAAAACCACATAAAGCGTGAAGACTGAACAACTGCACAAAGCATACACAATACTGTAAAAAGAAGCTGTAAGACAATCTTTAATCACTGATTATTAATGATTACCCATCCAGGTGTGAGCTCCACGCGAAAGGCTAGACTCATCGCCTGAACCAACACAGTGGAGGAAATGGAAATCTAATCAATAGCTAGAGCGACTTCGGATGGTGCGCGGCGCAAGCGCGGCTCGCTAACAAAACTGCGAAAATCGACACTTGCGAGTTGGTAAAACTTTGAAGAATTAAAGTTCGGTTCAAGATGGAACTTTTCCGAAATTCTGAAAAGCAGGATATTCAGCTGCTATGTCAGTGGCCTCTCATTTTGGCACTATCTCTTTTCTTACGTTTCCGTATTGAACTTGAACCGATCTTTTCCAGAATTCTTTAAGCTTTTCCCATCTTAAATGCGCTTCCTTCTAAAGACAGTTAGAAAAAGTCCGATAGCGGAAATCAACTATTATTTCAACAGAATTGCAAGCCAAGGAGGAAATAAAGCACTCTAAAAAGTAAAATAAATAATGAAATAAACATAATGACATACAACAGTAGGAATGGATAGCAGTGAAAGGTATAGAGTAAATACTAAGCTATTGATCATTATTTCATTACTTAAAAAAGTAAAAATATATAATAAAAAATAAAATCTTACCTCCAATATCCTTGAATTTTGACGCACTGACTCCAAATAGCGGAAGGCAGAGCTCCAGGTAAAATGGCAAAATTGTAAAAAGGTCGATGAGGTTCAAGGTTGTTTTCATGAAGACAATCTTCTGCGGATAGATTGATAGCCTGCAAATTTTGAATTGAGAATTAGGAAATGGTATCTTGGATATTAGAGCGGTATAACAAACGGGTTTTGAAAAGTATGTTGGGCGCTGTCGATACAATATAGCTGTATAGCCAAATGACCAGGCTGGACTGCGCTATACTGCGATTTAGTATAGTTACATTCATTAGCATGCAACATAAGGGAAATGAGTTGTCCAACAAGATTTCGAAAACGGGATGTTATAACGCTTTAATATTCATATTTTCATAAATTGATTATAAACCACGCCCACCTCAGTAGGTATTCGAAAGTGAACCATCCAATGCACACGTATTCCACGATAACCAACAACATCATCGGGTTGTCTGTCGGTTTATAAACGAAACTGGGAAAGAGAGCGTTTTCGGCTGGACGCTCAAACTTATTGGAATTCTGAAAAAAAATGTAAGATGTATGTCCAACAGAAGCAACTCAAGACGCACTAGTCATTAATCTACTTGTAACAACTTGTAAGCAAGGGCATACTCATAGTTACCAAAGATTACTAATGCTGAGGTGCTCTTTAATTCACGTTATAATCTGCCTTGTGCTCATGCCGTCAGAAGGAAACGAACGCTCGACTGATTCCTTGAGAATCGACTGATTCCTTGAGAATATGACCTATCAAACTGAGGGTCAAAGATAGCTTACACCGATAGCCACTAGCAAAGTGTGAGCCGCAATGGAACATCGCAGTAAAGCACTGAGCAGAGCGCAGAGTTCAATGTTGCCGGTGTGACAAAACTTGCGCGACACATTTTGGTGTCGTAATAAATGTTATGTTATGTTATCTGAGGGCCCTATTAAACTTTCTTACATCATTCGAATTTGCGTGACTCCTCCTGTTGTGCATATTATGATAGGCTGCAGCCATTGAACTATCCTCCTGGAATTCTGGCATCGAGCCAAGAATCAAACCTGAAAAGTGAATATAATTTCATCTATAAATATTACTATATGAGAAGAATAATGAATGGGCAGTAGTAACTTCGTTATCTACTGCTTCATTCGACTACCCCTGAGCGCCGGTTTGAATAATTTCTGAATAACTTGTAATAATAATTCACCACGGAATTTACAAGTGTGCCGTGAATCTTTTGATGTGCAAAATTGTGAAAAGAAAGTCGCGTAGTTCCAAAATACGATAAATGTTGAGCATACTTGGAGACCCTATAATACGAATAATGATAATGGCACTTACCAAAAACACTCGTAAATACGAATACGACAGATAGAACGGCAAATATCGCAGCAGGAACAGAAGATTGTGGTTCTTCAAGGAACTTCCACATAGTCAAACGGATTTTACCCAAAATAGCCTGCAATAGAATTGTGACATTTGTGACAAGTATTCTAAATTGTGCGATATACATACGCTGGACATAAGTTTTAAACCGTTAGGAGTTAGGACGTAGTGTTTCCAAACTTTTTAATTGTATTATGAGAACAAGACTGGAGATAATATTATTTAATTATGTGTTGTTTTTGATGTCCACTGAAATTAGTGATGAAAAAATCCTGACAACATTTTTTCGAAAAAATATATTAAAATAAACAAACCCCATCAAATATGGGCGCATAGTCGTCCGAAATGACACTCTCGAGTTTTGTCAAATTTTTCAGTGGATTTTCTGTAGAAGGAAACGCGCAGCAGGAGGCAAGCTGTAAAGAACTTTATTAGTAAAAAAATTTCGTTTGAGGTTTCTCAGTCACTACAAATCTATAAATCGATGTCTTCCCAAATAATAAATTATATTACTTTATTAATTGTTACAATACAAATATTATAAAAAACGTACTTGATCGTAAGATATCTCCCAGTAATCAAGTTCTTGTTTGAAGCGTTCGGCACACACGTTATTTGGCCTGTGAAGACTGCCTGGAATATTGAACTGGGAAAGACTGAATTTTTTAGTTTTTATTTTATCTCCGCAACCATTTAACTTTATAATGTGAGTGATTTTTACGCGCAGTGTGCTCAAACTACAAGCTGCTACAAATTACAAAATAACTGCGGATGCGTAATGCAGTCCAAAAAACTTGAGAAAAAAGGAAAGAAAGTGAAAAGGGACAAACCGGTAGAAAAGAAATCCATTAAATGATCGGCCAGTTTCGAGTTTCGCTCAAAATAGTATTCTTCTTTTTCCTCGTCATACGAATCACAAATCTGGAAATTTAGATTTTTTAACGAAAATTTGTCCAATCAATAAAATTCTAATCAATGAATTGTTCACTGTGACTTCTTCAATTCATTATCTTTATTGTACTTGTAAACACGAATGAATATCAAAATTATTTGTTCAAATTTCCAATCCACTAAATTCATAATCACTAATTACATAATCACAAGAGAAATTAATTAATCAATACTCATTATTGGAAAAAACTATTCAATACCTTCATTCTCTCCTCGCGGTCGCTCGTCACAAATCGGTGCATTTTAGTGGGTCTTTCCGTGTATAATTCCGTTCGAACGCAGTAACTTTTCCCTCCGACGTTCACTTTCACGTAGGATTCAGCTGAAGTTCCAGCGTGAGTCGGTTCTGAAATAAAAACAATTCTGAAAATTTTCGACCATGTTCACCTCTACTACACTCTAGGATCCCCCCCCCCCCCCCGCCCGGGGAAAAGTTCCCTGGGGAGAGAGAATAGCATTCTACGTGTAAGAGTCGGAAGGAAAATACAGAAGTTCCCCCGGAAAATGGGTTTGGTGAATATGGCCTCAGACCCTCAGCTAGTTGCTCCGGATCCCTCATCATCTTACTAGTAGCTATTACTTAGCTATGGAGTTTGTGATAATCTAGTTCATGTTCATGCATAGCATTGTGTAGTGTATACTGTATAGTTTACAACTAAAAATAAGAGTTGTGCGCGGCTTATCTAATCTGAACACGGTACTAGAAAAATAATTAGTCTGCAATTATCTATAACCCTAGGATAGCTGACACCAAGTTGTCAACCTCCCCCTAGAACCTATCCTAATTATCAAGCAATTAAACGCTGACCACAGAACATCCTAATTATCAAGCAATTAAACGCTGACCACAAAACTCGGTGCTCATATTGATCGTTTCCAGATGATTGCTAAATTGTATCCGTTCTCTTTTCCTTTGAACATCGAGATCCTGTTGCTTTTTTCGATTCGCTTGCTTCTGAAAAGACTACGAAACGATTAGTGTTGTTTGGTAAAATTGTATAATTGCTTTTCCTTATGTTGTTAATTTACTTTTCTTCTGTTAAACTTCAATTCTTCAGAACAAACTCAATATAATACAAAAACTACATAATTTCTAAAAGAGCAACTATATAAGTGTCTTATTTCAGGTCATTTTAGGTCGAAATACCGGCCGTTTTTGAAACGCATCGCGGACACCTGCACTCTTACGTATTTATGCTAATTTACTCGAACTTAGCTCGATTTTTTGTTCTAATTTGTGCTCATTTGCATACACTGCATAAGAATGCTGGTTTACTCAATGTGTTTCAAAAACCGGCCGGTATTTCGCTTTAACTCACCGATCGACGACCATAAGCTACAGCGTTTCCCATGCTTTTTGGCTTCTTTCTACAATTTTGGTTTCATAAGAAAGGAGGGAACGAGAAGCATAATTAGTTTAATTAGTTGATTCATATCAGATACTTGAATGATTAGAGAGCAAAGTATGTACAAAAAAACAGTTGCCCATAAATTCAGCTTGTGCAGGACGAACTAATGTTATACACAATTAGAACAGGGTAAAGAGGAGAACTTGCTGAGTGCTTTCTTTGCAGAATTCACAACATTTGATTTTCAATTTGAAATCTATATTTTGTTGTCTTTTTTTTTTAGCGAATGTGGATGTCGTTGTCAAATAATTGAAATAATCGTACATTGTGGTGTGATGCAGAATGAATAGCATAGGCATAAGAAAGGTGACCTTTATATGAATAGATATGAAAGTTATCTGGATTCACTTATTAATTTTACTTATTATTATAAATTGTAATCCTCAATATTTTATTTTCAATATTTGAGGGAATATAGGCATCATATAGGTAACTTGAGTACAAATGCTACTCTATTTTCGGATACTATTGAAGGAAGTAGGGCTGTTTTCACATTCTTCTTTGCAATAAAAAACGTGTCCATAATGGGGTTCTTTGCTCTCACATATAATATCATAGCTTATGCTTCATTACTTCACAATTTGTACTTCATTTCAACACGTTCTCTTCAGGTATTTAAGTTAGAAATAAAAAATAAATGATCAATAAGCAAGGGTATTCCGTATTCATCTTAATTAATAACGGCAATTCAAAAGGAGAAGTGAGTTTTAATTAGAACTACGTCAGACAATTACTGAACCCAACAAAAAACGCCAAGCGAAACTACAAAGTCTTATTAAATGTTGCGAGTCGCAATAATTATTTAAAATTATTTAAAAAGTATAATGCAAAATAAATCACATCGTGGAATTTGTTGGTTCTGTAGTTTTAAATAAATAATTATTAGCTCGTCCTATATAAAAAAATAATTGACTTTCTTGATTTTCTTTTACTAATAAAGCTAAAGAATGGCAAATATTTTCAAGGGGTAGAGTAGTCTTCAAATCGTATGTACAACAACTTGAAGAAGTTAGAAGTGGCCATTTGTTGACAAAAATGCAAAATCCTCCTTCTCACAGACAAATAAGGTAGTAAAAGTAGGAACCCGAATTCAATTTTCGGTTTTGATAAAGAACAAAGGAGCAACATTTCATTGTCGGATCTGACAAGATCTTAAAAGAATTGTACAATTTATGTTTTTTTTTTTTAAATATTATTAAGAAACATTAAGTAGGAAAATGAATTCAATTTTCTGATTTCCAACAATAAGGAGCAACATACATAGGCCTTGAATGAATCTCATACAAGATTCCGAAAAGAATTGTACAATTTATCTTTCTTTTACACATTATTAATAAACAATAGAATTTAATGAAAAGATTAACCACGAGACTTCTAAAACAATTGCCGTGCGCGCACAGTTCAAAGAAAATAAATAAAGATTCTTTTGAGATAAACTTACGCTTTTTATAAGTTACGATTTCAGGTGACGTGAGGAATGTTTTGACTTTGGAGATTCAGAAATTGCTAACGGAATCAGAATTGACTGCTAAAGCATTGCCGTAGCGTAAACTCGATCGAGAGTTAGGATCGAGAGAGAAAAAGAGAGAGGGAGAGAGCCAATAAGAGAGAGAAAGATATAAAGGGAGTGGGAGAGAGAGAAAGAGAGAGAGAAAGAGAGAAAGAGAGAAAGAGAGAGAGAGAAAGAGAGAGAGCGACACTAAGAGAGACATATAACGATAGAAAGAGGTGGAGATAAAGAAAAAGGATGGTGAGCTAGCTTGAGAGAGATATTCAAATTTGATTTTGGTCGTTCTTTCTGGCAGAATGTTCAAAAGTAGAACGCGAACTTTATTTGTGCTAGATTAGTTTTTGATCGACGCGAAGTATTTTTGGAGCCCAGTGCATTTTTGGATAACCCTTTCTATTTGGAACTGCTTCTACCTACTACTAACGTATAGGAAATTATCTACAATTTTCAAAAATCTATGAAAAGTGCCCGTAAAAAGGTTCGAGCCGGCTTAGTACACTTCTGGCACTAGTTCTGCGTCCAGTTTGCTGTAATTTTGCGGATTCTTCACTCATTTTACTTAAAGGGACTGTCAAGCCGGTTTTGCATGTTGGGCTCAAAAAAAAGCTTGCGTTTTGAAGGTATGGAAAGTGAAAATAAAAATAAACAAAAACTTTCATGTAAGAAGAAAAACAATTTCAAACCCCTCCAAAAAACTCCTTCAGTATGGGATTCGAGTCGTGTGGACAGAGCTAAGCCAAATCGCTGTCCACGGGACGGTTTGAATTACCGGCTCGCCGCAACGCACCCGTTTGCGTGCGTAGCGGCGGGTTTTGTTCACGCTTATGACAAAATCTCAAATATTTTATTCTGGCGCCATTTTATGGGTTTAGTGTATTGGACGCCTTTCGAGATTTACTTAGTCTGCGCCAGGAGATGCCTTTCTGCGCAGAATCCCCCTTGACATGCCCTTTAACAGGGAAAAAAGGGTAGCGCCCAAACAAACTGCTCCAGCATATCTTTATTGAAGCATTAAACTCACGGTAATATAAGTGTTATACATATGAGTGGTGATACATACTAACATACAGAACATACATATCAAGCTTCCTCAAAACCACGGAGCCCAAAGAATGCGTCAAAACTGGTATATTAAAGGGATCGGTTCACCTTAAATCTATAGAAATGCAAAAAGGGCAATTGTCCTGCCTTGTTTGTATAGAGACAATTACCCTTTTTGCATTCGGGGCCGATCAATCCACCACTTTATCACCCAATATCTTCGTGAGTATTGAAATTGAACACTACTTTTTGTATTCCAAATTTTTATTATCCCTTATAGAAAAAAAAAAGACACAATTTAAGGTGAACCGATCCCTTTAAGACAACTAATGAAGGGATTTTTTGGAAATGGTAATTATTCAATTGCAATATCGTAAAATAGAAAATTAGCCGTAACTCAATGATAGAAAATATCTTGAGTCTTGAGATGTGGAACGTAGAATTAGAATGTCAAAAAGCTCGGTTCGCGATTCTCTCCACGATTGAATCGAGCTCGGAGGAAATTGGCCGAATTTCTACGTGGGTAAATGAAGGGATAAAGGGATTCTCAAATAAAAGAGATTTGCCCGATAAAAGATTACCCTTGATTAGATCAACGAGTTGGGTAAGAGAAACGAGATATTTTTGGATTTAGGGGGTTGCTTAAGCTTAGGCTTGGGCTTAGGCTTTAGTCATCAAAATAAAAGTAAATGATAAAAGAGATAAGGGATGTGGTCTGATATGTTCTTTACATCCACTCTCCATGATGTACGTAGTTTTGTTGAACAGTGTTGAGTTTTTGCTCCCAAAACAGAGCTCCCAAAAGAGGCACAGGTTTCTACAATTGAAATTGAATATCAATTTTTTTTTCAATTCCTACTAATCAACCAATTTAGTAAAGCACGGCAGTCAGGATTTGCGAAAACTGAGCGAGTAGTTTGCCGCCCAAGTTTTCTCGGTGCTCCAAGTCGAAGACTGTGTTCTAGACATACCAAACGATTAACCAATTAGCGTGGGGATAGGTAGCCTGTTAGTTTCAGAGTTCTACGATCTTATCTTTAAAATATGGAATAAATTACCACTCCATTGCGAAACGACGATTGTTGATGCATCATGATAGTTTAGTGAATATGGCCGTCTGAAGTTGTGGATAAACTGGGGGAAATGATATGAGGTTGAAGATGACATAAGGTTAAGTTGTCCGGAGAGAGAACGAGAGCGAGAGAAAGAGAGGGAGAGAGATAGAGAGAGATAGATATCTAGAGAGGAGGAAGAGAGAGGGAGAGAAAGTTAGGAGGAAGATATGGGAGGGTATCAGAGTAGTGCATGAAGTAATGTTGACGTGAAGAAGCATTCCAAGTAATCTGTCGTCAGGCGACATCCTCAAGAGCCCTCTCTTTTCGGGAACACGTAAACTGGGAACTTTTTCAAAACAACCCTCAAATCATGCCGTCCCGACTTTAAAGCGGTATTACACGTGGTTCCTGAATATTAGACAACTGGTTGTCGGCAGCATTTGCCCTTCCCGAGGACACAGAAAATTTGCATATAATGCATGGAATTGCGGTTCATGTGTTTCCAAACGGCGTGCCCACGAACGTTGGCCACTGATGCCCTTTCTAATAATCATGCTAAATAAGGCTTTATGACTTTGGAATTTTGGTCTTCTTCGAGTTTTCTATCATTCTAGAGCGATCTCTTCACTAGAATGGATGTGTATGTTTCAAAAAAGGATAGGGAATAAACATACAATCTCTGCAGATATTTCCAGTCAGATTGCAGAAAGCGTCAACGGCGGATAGCGTATGGAAAGGTCCACTACATTTTTCAGAGATTGCTCACGCGACGTAGGCATATGTAGAACAAAAATGCCACCAATATAATCCAATCAAAAATAGCACTAGACGACAGACAGGTGTTTAATGTTTACAAGTTAGCAACTGCTGGAAACATAACAAAGCAACAGCACAAGTGATGTCTGTGCTGGCAAATGATTGACAAGGGGGAAGTTTGTTGAAGAAGTTGTTTTCTTTCTACTTTTGCACTTTACCAACAGGAATAAACACACATGGGAATGCACTGACTGAGAATAAAGCCACTCCAGGATAGCATTAGGAAATATATGAAGTAAATCCTACTGTACCTGATCTAAGAGCAAGAAGAATGTCTAAGAATCTAAAAATTTGTTTTACGCTTCAAGAGCGTGCACCTTTATTCAAGGGAGTTCAAATTCAAAGTTTTTGCTTATGACATCATGACATGTTCCGCAGAGTCCTGAGCACAGGCGCCGTATTCTTGTATAGATGTGGGACAAGTTTGAAGTCTACTTTTATAATGAAAATAAATAGAGTGTCCTCGGCTAGAAGTAACCGGGAACTTGGAAAATTTCTAATTTCGGGTTTTAATGGACTAAAAAGTCACAGATCATAATGACGAAACGAGCAACATCGACTCTTTTTCTGCAAGTTTCTTTCCAATACTCTCCGTTCCCACGGAACTTACACGTTTCAAGGAACTTCCCTACGGTACGTAACTGGGAGTAACGTAAACGCACGTTCATAGTGCAACTGCTCTTAAAAATGAGCTGATTGTGAGTATGCGTTCTTACATTTGCTATTGAACACTTTGGTCGTGTGATAAATGCGAAATGAAAGTTTTCTCTAAAACAAAAATAGAGGACGGTAATGATGTATAACCCTAGTCTCTCCAGATGTGGGAATATTAGGTATTGAATTACAGGGGAAAATTTAAATGTGTCCAATTTGAGGGACATTATTTGGGCATAAAATAGAATGTAGAATTAAAAAAAAGCCCAGGTCGATTTACAAAAAAAAGAGAAAGATAAGAATGGAACGGTGTTGCTTTAAATTAAAATGCTACTTGTTTGTACGAGCTCTTATTGATTTTTTTTCTTTCAGTAATAAATCATTTCAGTTCAGAATTATTCAATTTAAAAGTAGAATATTCCCAGTTTGGGTAATATATGTAGCCATGTTTGGGTGAAGCACCCCAAGTCTCAAGCACTTACTTGTTTATGGGTTCAGCATAAGCCAAAAATAGTCCGGCCTTGCGCGAGTAAAAATAGATATTAGAAAACATACCAATATATTTGTTCTATATTCACTATGCATATCAGTTCTTATTTATTTTAACTCTAGCGGTATGGCACGTGGCTTATGTTACGTATGTTAGACAACTACATTCCGGCCCAGAAAGGAACCCAATTTACATATAATACATGGGAATGCAGTTTTGTCTAGCAAGCATGCACAATCCACGTTTCATGCCGCTTTAGGGAACATACCAGAAAAGGAGAAATTGTCACGTATGGCACTAGACTTATGTTATGTACATGTAGTGTATTCAAAATTAGTGTAATTGGTGCCCAGCTGCCCTAGGGAATTTACGAAAACCCTTGTTTTCATCCACAAACATACGCCTTTATCTATCACGAGGACTCGAGGACTGGTATTTATAGTGGTTTTATTGGCAAAAATAACGGGTCTCTGACTAGAACGAATACTTCGTTTAAGTAAATACATTGAGTTGCAAAGATAGATAGGTTAGGGAAACGAAAATACTACGAACAAAATCTTGAAGTAAACCTTGAATTACACTGATATTTGATATTCTCCTTTGAATGTTGCACCTTATTAGTGTGATGTGTGCTAATAAACGATACGGAATCCCACAAAATTATTATTCTAACAATAAGTCATTAGCGTTTTGTTTTCTAAAGCACGGCTTCCAAAAGCGTGATCTGCAGATATTTGGAAAATTGTAAACCTCAGGATATGAAGAGTCGTTCAATTTCTACTGTATGTATGGTATGAATATGTGCTTGAGACTCAGGCACACAAAAGAAAGATATGTTTTTTTTTGTCTGAAAAGCACAGTATTTTTAAACCATGAAAGGGGCACTTTTCAGACAAAAATGATTCAGAAAAAAAGAAATCTGAACAAGGTTTTCCAAGTAACGGTGACAATTGTATAATCTATGAAAAATAAACACGTAAGCAATTGTGTGATCACAGTTTTTGTGGCTAGACGCACGATATATATATATATAATATATATATATATATATATATATATATATTTATATATATTCTGTCTGTGACGCAAAACGAGGGACCTACTAAAAACTAAAATGTTGGTATTAAATTATGCATAATCTTTACTGGCTCAACCAAAAGCTTTCCACTTGGAAGAATTTGTGGCAATTCTAGTCGTACTTCTGATTTCCGATCGCTGACTGTCTAACATCGAATTAACAAGCAACAAGTTTCTAAATAAATGTAAAAGAAAAAACTTACACGCTTGGCCACGACATTCAGCTTTCTCACGTAAAAGCTTGAGTTGAACATTACGAAATACAGTTAGTTTAGTTAAAAGTAGCAGGGTGCTATTTTGTTCAGGACACAGGAACAGTGTTAGGCGGGCGATAGACCAGACAGCCCGGGGGCTTTTCCATTTAATTTTGACATTTGTTGTTTGTGGCGTCAGTATGTACTTTGCGAATAACATATAAATTGTTCGAGGTAAATCTCGTGGGAACTATTTTTATTTTTTCCTTCCTAAGGAAACAAAAATAGTAAACACATAGAACGGTAAAAATAAATAATAATTATGCCCTTTAACCAGCGCGTGACTAAAGTTACTTTAAATATAAAAATTAAAATGGCGTCCTTATTTCGAATTTTTAGTTTATTGAACATGTTAGTTTATTGAACTCCATTTATAAAAATATATACGTATTCAACAGGACAGATTGATGGTGTTGCCCTCTCTAAGTTGTGCTTCACTACACAAAGTAATAAGAAAAGTAATAAGAAAGGTATGTAGGTGATCATAAGTAAATAAATAAATAAACAACTAGAAAACAAAATCGTGTACTCACCGTTGCATAGTGCGTTCTTTTCAATCGATATGATAACATTCAATGAATAGGACCCGAAATATGTAGAACAACTTAGTACTATAATAAACAAATTTTAAACATAAATTTATGGCAAACGGTCACATTACAGTATACATAGTTTAGCTACATAAAGCGGAAAAAAACGGGTAAAGCAGCTGAAAAGGTAAATGATTTTATTTTTTACAATTTCTAAATATTTTTTTATATTTTTATAAACAGTGTTTTCAAGAAGAAGTGCATACAAAAACGATTGCTTACTTATTATAAACATCATCTTATTGTTATCATTTATCATTATCTCAATTAAAAACAGTCACCTTGATCAAAACACAGAAATAAAATATAAGAATGCTAGCAAAAAATACAAATTATGTTTGACCAAATATTCAAAGAAATAAATATTATAAATATATATCATTAACGTTGCATTGTTCAAGGGCAAGTGAAAGGAAGATTGATTTAGACTTAGTGAGGGGATTTTAACAAATCTTATGGGAATTAGTATTACCGCGTACGAAATACGATTTGTTGATATCACCATATCACCAGCTTAATACATAAAAATCAATGAAATATATGTATAAAATGTTGTGTTATAATACTTATACGTGAAAAGTTATATTACATATAATAACGGGCACTTTTCGACATGATATTTTTTTTACTATTTAAAATATTAATTATTGGAATACAAAACAGATCTACATGAAATCAAAATTATATCTGGAAACTGCAACGTGTGGCCGAAATACACTCGCCAAATTTTTAACATTTTCGCCTAGTAACATTTCATTAAACATGATAATATCGTGAAAACAAAAACTATTTTTAATCAATATAACTTCAAAATGTGGTAAAGATAATTTTCTAGAGTTATGTAACCAAAAATTAGTGCACTTGAAATGAAGATCATAATTTGCGTCTAGACTCGAAAACATTCCGGTAACTATGGTGCAGAACCCATACTTCTTGTTTTGATTATAAAACTTCTAGGAATAGTATTAGAAAGGACGGAAAAGTGGAGAAACTATACAATTTACGAAGCCTAGGAAAATAAAATATATAAACGTAAACGTAAAATATATAATGTAAAGGAAACTTAAATGTGTAATGACATAAAGAAAACAAAATAAAATATATATAATGAAAATAAATAAAGTGCACATAAGGAAATAATGTTGTATCTTCCGAAGAGTTAAAATGACTAGAATGCCATGTATTTTTAATTGCTCACCAGGTGAATTAACGCTAATTAGCAGTTTTATTTCTTGTGGGAATTGAGGAAAAATAAATCGACAGAGAGAAACATTAGTAAAGGGAAAATGCGTAATTTTTTTAAACATAGGCATGTCTAATTTGGCAATTTTTTCAGATTGAACTTATAATAAGTAAGATACTGTAAATGATTACCGAGGAAACATAAGATAACAAAAGTTGTTTATATGCAAAATTGGCAGGCTAAATTTCCTGACTTGTTTTAAGCTGGCAACAATAATTTTTTTGGCCATCGACTAACTTTTTGGTTATCGAGTAACCACTAACTAAAACAAACTCAGCACATACTCATGTGCTGAGTTGATGTCATAAATTATTATGAATAATATACAGCCTCTCTTTGATGTAAACAATAATTATTAACATAATGAAATCAAGACTTTCAATGAAAATAGGCGTATTATGTCCCAGAAGAATAGTTGTTGATTCGTTGTACGGAAAAACAGTCTATATTTATCGTCCATTGTTTTAGATAATACCTTAATCAAAGAGCGCACTATTTTCGGTTCCATATCTAAAATAAGACAGGTGGAAAATATTTTTTTGGGGAATTCAGAGATAGTCATCATATTATAACAGGATATAAAGAAAGACTACGTCATAAACTAGGAAATTAAACGCAAGCATAAAGCATCAGTGCATAAACGTATGGAACTTAAAATACTCTGTAGAAACGTACATTACCGGAGTGCGCCTAAATGTACAATTATTTTTTATAATTCCAGTACCAGTGTGTGATTGTCATTGAGCGTATATAAAATTACATCGAAAAAATTGTGTTGAAGATGCAGGTGCATCAAATAGCCATACCCGGCAAATGGATAAGCCTAATTCCGGGCTAAAACACAAGCTTATCACCACTGACAGCATCAACCGTGTACAACGCTAGAACTCCTGAAGTGGTGAACTATTAAGATACCAGATGTTGCCGTGAGTGCATGGATACATTTAAAATGGGGTCAAAAGAAACCAATCTAAATGGTTTAATACTAGACCTAGAGTAAGGAAAGCAACTTACTGTGGCCGTCCGTTTGAAATGCATCTTGTATCACTGATATAACTTGGCGAATTACACTCTCTGGCCTGCAAAGTTTGATTTGATGTATACAACATAAAAAAACATATATGGAAATTGTTGGACAACAACAGTGGTATAGAAACCAACAACCGTATAATAGGGATAATAAGAATGTAAAAAAATAAAATAACATACAAGTGACCAATACAGTGAAATGAACTTTAGAAAAGTGAAGAAAATTCAGAGTAATTTAAAATATATATGAATATATTGTTTGGCCTGCGGGAATCGAAACAGCGTATTCGGCTTCCGGGATTAATATGCCAAGTCTGCTCATGCAATAATTTCAGTATTCGTTGGTTTCAAAACTGTTAGAGAATGAATAAATGCAAGAGAATAAATATAATTATAAAAATATTGCTTACAGTACGTAGCAGATAAGGCAAGCTTGGATTATCATCAAAGCGATTCTAGGTAATATTGTTTTGCTCATAATGCTGATGAAGTTCATTATTTTCTTTACTTATATAAAAAGAGAATCATGCCCCAAGACAATTACACGCCAACTTGTGATATATAGACTCAAAACATGCACTTATAAATTATTTCGAATAATAATAACAATATTGAAAAACGTAAAGGAATTTCACAAAAGAATATTCAATACTAAGAAAGGATTAGTAATGAAATTAGCCAAGAAAATAAAATATTGGGAGCATGAAGCAAATACTAGCCATTTTCGTAGGAATTTTAAGTTTGCAGTTTGCCAAACATAAAATCTCACAAGGAGTTTTGAAATGTTTCGATCATGAGTGAAAAAAGTGGTAGGAAAATGAAAACAATAGGGGTAACTATGAATAAGATAAAGAAATTTTATTCAACAAAGATTTAGAGTAGAAGCAATAAGTGACGCACAAACGCAATACATTGGACGCCAATTGCGCACGTGGTAATGGGTCCAATTCTTCGATTCAATATCTTTTCTAAAGACGCAGCAAGAAATAAAAATGTAGAAAAATCTCACTTAATCCCATGCCATGCATCCGACATTTAGGGAAAATTCCATTCCAAGAATATCTAAAATCTGTGAAAAAAGCGTGGTGTGGGTTTTGCTGATTGTTTTGCTACAGTCGAAAGCGCGAAAATTTCGTATTTATAGTGAAGGAAATATGTTCCCACTTTTTGAAGTTAATTGTAAGCTATTTTAATAGTAGAACATATATTGTCAAAAAATTTAGAGTATATATGAAAATTAATTTCTTCTTCCATTGTAAACCCGTCAACTGGTTGGTGAGCTGCCCTAATAAAAACGCCTCACCAATATATAAATTTCAAATGTGCAATGCAAATTAGGCACAAATGTAGTTTGCAAACATATACAATACAAACATCGACACTGTGTGCGAGAGTGACTTCATATTGCCTTTAAAGACTTGGGTTCTTCCAAAACTTGAATTTTCGAGCTCAGTTTGGAGTCCATTCAAAATGAAAGATATTCGAAAAATTGAGCGTGTGCAATCTAGCTTTACTCGTATTGTTTATTTTAAATGTTTTGGCGTGAGGTGTTATACTGATCTTCCCAACTATAGGGATCGATTACGTCGTTTAGAACTTGTTTCCTTGCAAGAGAGGAGAATCCGCAAGGATTTAGTCCTTGCATTTAAGATTATTTCAGGTGAAGTTCGGTTGAGCCGAAGTAAATATTTCAGGCCTAAGCCTACTAATGGGCGAACGAAGTTTTACAACTTCCATATTCCGTTTACTAAATGCAGTGCATTTAAAAACAGCTTTTTTATTCGAGCGGCTGTCTGGCTTATGAAGTTTCGAAGTGATATTCTTAAAGCACAAAATTCCATTCAGTTTCAGGCGGCCCTTGAAAAAATTGATTTAGTGAGTTTCTTTCAGCTTCCTTGTGTCACTTAGGCCAAGGTTTACGCAATGGTCCTATGGCCAAACGGCGCGGTTTGCTAACTCCTTTGTGTTTTCAAGTCGCAAAGCATTTGTGGCGAAACTTTCGCACAACAACGGCAAATTTCCGTTCCGTGTCAAAACGCACGGCATAAAAAGGTTGTTCCAAAAGAATGAAATAAATCAATATTCGCTGGTTTTTTTGTACGTTCTTCTCTGCATTTGGTTGTATAGGACAATTCCGCTGTTGTAACGCTTGGGGAGGCCTTACAACACATATTTTTTGACATGGCAGTTTCGTTTCTTTCAATCCCTCCAAGTTAGACGTGGGCAGGTCTCACTTGGTATCACAGTTTTTAGCTGGTAATCATACAATTATACACGTTTTTTCACTCATGGTAATTCAGAATTTCCTTGTTGTATTGTGGTTGAATGTTTATTTACCCTTGCTATACTATTTTATTTAAAATGATTATCATTTTAGTTTGTGTGTTGTTTATATGTTATGTTTCATTTTCCACCTGACTGGTGTGTGCTTTATTGCTAATAAATGTTCAAATGTTCAAATGTTAAAGCGAAATACTGACCGGTTTTTGAAACACATCCAGTACACTCGCATTCTCACGCAGAATATGCAAATGTACATAAATTAGAATATAAAATCGAACTAAATTCGAGCAACTTAGCATAAATACGAAAGGATTTAGTTGTCCACTATGCGGAACAATTTTAAAATATTTTGTGAGAAGACGAGTCCGATAGAGAATTTACTCTTATTAGGCGTGAAAGTGGCTTTGATTCGATAAGTGCATATCCCAACAAGATACAACTTTAAAGGAAAAGCACATAGTGCATTCGTAAAAAAAAATACATCCAACAATAAGAACAAGATCGTCAGATCATTCCAAAAATGAAAAATATTTCAAATATCAATTTATTGATAAGATCAATATTTTACCGAGGAGAAGCATCGTTTTGTACTGGTTAATTGGCGGATTAAAACAAAAGGAAATATTAGGCAAATATTGCTCTTTGTACAGGAAATGCGACTTATCCAGATTCGATTATAATCTATTATGTTTTCTAATCTAGCGTAGAGAGTATTGTTAAAGGGATAGGTTCACCTCGAATTGCACCTTTTTTTATAATTTATGTTGATAGTATGACCTATGACGGTCAAAATGCGAAAATTGCAGTAAATTTCCTTTGCTCCCCGTAGTAGGAGAGCTTGCTCAAAAAAAGCTAAACTACCTCGAATCTATAAAACAATTGGAGTACCGCAGCCATGGTATGTGGGAAATAGCGCAGCCGGGCTGGAGACGCTAGAAAATACAGGCCCTTTTATCATCCTCTGCCTATCACAACAATATCTGCACCTAGGAAAAGATAGGAAAATAGGAAAATTCATACACAACAACAAACAAAACAATGTAATTATCGAAGATAGGCAAAATAAACTAAAAGTACTACAACGGATTGGTTCGATATAAATATATCGAATTATTATGGCGATCGGTTATTATAAAAAGGGCACTCTAGATTTTTTTGCAAGTGCGTTATTATACGGATATCTTAATTGCTCTCGGAAAAATGACTCGGCTTCCTTCAATGCGGAACTTGATGCAAAATGATGGTTATTATAAAAAAAACCATTTTTTTTATTCCTTATGAATAGATTCCTTATTCTCGTGGAAATAATAATACTTATTAATAATATACCCGTTGAAAGAGTATACATATTACAATTTTTTTCAAGGCTCAAGCTGTCGGGCACATGCAAAAAGACACCACACATTATTCCGAACCAAAATCAGGAAAAGGTTGAATCTGGTCCGACGAACATTTCAAAAATTTAAATATTTCAAAAATTAAAAAAAAGTAAACTTTAGAAACTTGTATCCACACGCAAAGCTGGAACCTCCTTTCTGGAAGAAACATCCAAAAAACGCGGAAATTTTCGCACTGAATAGAATGGAAATGTGATCGCAAAAGAAGGAACGAATGCTTAGAAACATGCATAATTTACTTTCTAGATGTATATTTCAAGAATATATCAAATTATCTTCACTTGAGCAATGCAGAAGTTCCCGGAAGATTCTGGGTGTCAATGTGAAATTCAACTTTAATTTGTAGGGTATATATTATATGTTTGCATGTGTAATTCATGTGGGTACATAATTTTCTCCACATGAACGAAAAAAAAGTGAAAAATTCTCGTATTATGTCCTACTGGGTAATTAATCAGTAACTTATTCATGTCTGGTAACGAAATGCGAAAGAAGTAAAAAGGAACTCTCACGTAGACGTTACCGTAGACTCATGTCAATTATGCATGTCTCACTTATTATTGTTCAATCAAAAAGTCAAGATCTAAGACACCAAAAATCGCACTCAAAACACAGCAAATTTAATAAGAAATTAATTATATTTCAATCGGGCTTTTTTATACTACATAGACACTTTTTGTGCCGGTGTATTTCGCAACTATATTTGAGTTGGAATCATACGACAATAAAATTACCAAATTTCAACACAATTAGATGGCAGCATATTGTAGAGCTCTAGCTTCTTATCGATCTGTTTGTTTATTGAACGTAACCACTTATGAACACAATAAATTGATTGAGTTCAAAGTATATTTAATGATTTGTCGATTGATACTTGGGTTATTTAAACCACAATGTGATTATATAAAGTGTCGTGCCAGAACACACATGAGTTCCAATTCGCCATTTGTATCTTCCAAATTCCAACACCAAGGGTCTTATTTCAGGGAAGATTGCCGAAAAAATTGGTACAAGGTACAAGGTGCCAATTTATTTTCACTTTTTTAAAAATCTTTTCGAAGTTTCGCATGCATGAACCCGGGAACTGAACTGCGACATGGAAATTCACGCAACGATCCGCTTTGTTAGGCAGCATGAATTCATTTAAACAACAAAAATTTAATAAGAATTTTAATAAGAAATAATTTTATTCAACAGTTGTCCAGCTAAATTGTTTTCCAATAGTTTTTGATTTATTAAATCGACAGTTTTTGTAGTATTGACTTTTCGTGTATCATAAGGGACAAATTCAGTAATTTAAGGTTGATAATATTACATAGGAGAAGGGTGTTTTTTTTTTGCAGAAAAACATAAATGTTGTTCAAAAAGAGTCATATAAATGACACTTCTAAAATCATTATATATAAAAATCAACTAATTGTAAGGCTCTTGTGGGTTTAGATTACAGCCAAAGTTGTTAGTCGTCGTTGAGTTGCCAGTTTCCCAAATTCGGCGTGTCTAAAATTTAGTTTTTAGAAAGTATAACGAAAAATAAGCAGTGAATCAACAATGTCCCTATCTAAAAATCAGCATAATAAGTGATATCAAAACGCAATTTATGAACAAAGCATTCAAGTCCCTAGAGCCAAAAATATCATGAGGTGTGCAGGTTTTAGATCGATTTTATTTAAAATGATAAATCTAAATAAAATAATGAAAAGAAAAAACTGGTTTTATAAATCAATGTCAATGTGAATGGCATTCGTATTCGATTTACCGAATATAAGTCCCAGACCTAGTTCCACTTCACATTACAGTAGTCGTCCTCGGTGTCCTCCTGAAATGACAACTTATAGCTTATATGCCAAAGTGAATGCAAATAATACAAGGGACTTTATGGCAGCCCTGAGCCAAATTTCATAAATTTTGACTGTGATCTGTGATCGAAAAATGGGCGTGTTGGACGAGCGGGTTAACGCAGTGGACCGGCATTCCCGCTCTTCCAATACCCCAATTGTTCGAGCACAGTCAAAATGTACAGCTTATAGTTACGTTACGAGCAAACTGTTTCCATAGTCTCGAAACGTGCGTTTGGTTGACAAAATGGGCTATGTAAATTATTGGTGCCCTTTTGTGCCGGCAGGACACTACCTTTCAATGCTGAATACTTTCTTGTGGATTTGTCCGAAGCTCTCTTTCAAGTGGACAATAGCATATAAGAACAATAAATAAAAAAAAAAACAAGAAAAGAAAAGAAAAGAACGAAATACAGTAATGTACCTTTTGCTGTTTGGGGTGAAGTTTCACACGCTGAAAAGAAGAAGAACTTTACGTAAGAGAAAGATTCGAATGCGGCTTATTTGTTTATTTGGAAGGCATCATTTAATTAATTTTATTATTAATCAATCGTAGAAAGTAAAAAGTCTGCCTTACTCTTATCGATCGGTCTTTACCTAATTATCAATTAGTTAGTGAAAACTCATAAATTAAAGCGAAATGCTAGCCCCTTTGGAAAATTTGCATATGATAAGCAAATCCTATGTATCCTATGCTAATTTTGTACGATTGCCGTGGACGATCGTACAAAATTAGCATAGGATACATAGGATTTGCTTATCATATGCAAATTTTCCAAAGGGGCTAGCATTTCGCTTTAAAGAACAATGACCAACATCCTTCTTTTCAACAGCAATTTCCTTGGCTCTGACGTAATTGCGCTCCTTCTTCTGAATGAAAAAATAAATAAAAAAGGACAAATATAATGCTCAAACGCGCATTTATTTTCGTCCGACTCGCACGACTTTTTTTATTTTCGCGACCTCGAACGCGCCCTTAGGCTTAGGCTTAGTCTTAGGCTTAATATTAATCCCTCGCACCTGTCCCTCTCCACTGTTCTCCTCCTCGTCATCGTCGGGGTCGTCTGGTTCTTGTGCCGGCGGCGCCTTGTACTTACTCATCGACTGCTGTTTTTCCTCACAATTTCTCTTGTCGTGCTCATCAGATTTGTCCATTTTCTTATCTTGATCACCAGTAACGTCTTGCTAAAGTTAAGGGAATATTAAACTGATAAAACACTGCAAGTGGGCCGATAGTTCGCCGCTCCACTTACCTGTTACCTGTCACAGTATATTCTCGTTTTCTTAGGAGAACGCAGATAATACTTGTGAGTCTTTGCAGAAACCGTGGCGCAACTGTGGCACACAATGGCAAGTGCGCCGTACATCTCTATCGGAGGAAGCTCCTCGCTAACCACAAAAAAAACAAGCTTGGAAGTGAAAATTCCCAAAACACCACCTCTTCCTCTTCGTTTCTCTTTTTCGCTTTCTTTTTCGTCGGCTTCTCTTGTGGAGTGGTTTGGACTTCCTGATTACAGTAACATAAACGACCAAATAAAAAAAAATTCGACTGTGTTTCAGAAAAAACCTTCAATAAATAAATAACATTGACATTGCCTGCAATTCACATTGTCCAATCAACCAAATTGTATTTTTTTTGCTGTTTTCCACAAATAACCCCACCTTTGATTTTCCCAGCTCGGGGCCGCTGCTGCATATCGTCTTCTGAAACGAATAACATGATATATTCATTTCTTATAATTCTCGTCGTAATTCATGCAAAGCCGTTTATAATATAGAGTGAAGACGTAACAAAGAGTATAAAAAAAACTGCCAGACTGAAGAAACCGTACGAAACCCTAAGAAACTCTAAGGGAACTCTAAGAGACTGACCACATCACAATCCTTTGGTTTCGGTCTCATTGGGGCGGGTACAGGTAAATCTGCAGTCTTTTCTGCCCAATCCAATCCCGACGGCCCTGACAGCAGAAGGTTTTGAGTCTAAAAAAAGAAAAGAAACGGTTAATATTTTGATTTTGGTACATTTAGACATTTAGAAGATCGTCTGCAGAAAGATCTTACATCTGATTGAGGGAGTGGCTACATGACCTAGGTGAGGTGACTACCGAAAGGTATTCGCAGCAGCTCTCATCTAATGTTTAAGTGATCGTCGACAGCTACCCGTTCATAGAATAATCAGTATGGATACTGAATACATACATATGAGAAACCATTATTGCTCACTTTGGAAATTTTAAACATTGCATTCTCCACCACTCCAAACTGCACGTCCTCGCCCCAGCTCAACTCGTTAATGTACTCGATTACAATTTTGTAAGTCGGCGCCACGACTTTTACCATTTGGGCTTGGGCTGAATGATAATAATAATAATAATATTTTTTCTTGGTGCAACGAGTCGAAAGTTCACATTGACAAGATATTATTTCGACTAAATCACACTTCGTTTTATAATTACATGACAAAAGAGCTAGCTCATTTACCTTTATGCTCATGTTAGCTTTTTTTTTTGACAAGCGCCTCATTGTAAGATGCTCTTTCTCTTCCTTTATTGCGTTTACATATTACTTCAGTTTTACCTATCTTATTATATAAAGTTGGGAGCTTTGTTTGTTTGTTTGTGCGTTTGTTTGATTGTACGTTTGGATGATGTGCGTTACGCTCAGGTTGTAGGATTGGTTCAGTAGTTCACGTTCCCGTGCACTGAGCCATCTCACTTCCCGAGCGCCCCTCTCACAAACGTCCAAAAAAGTCTGCATATATGGAATATGTGTGGTGTATCGTTCGGGCGTTTCCGCGGCGCTCAAAATACTAGGTGTAAACTACAAAGACCATGCAAATCTAGAGCTACAAAAGAAGGGACGAAGCGAGGATTTTAGCATATGATCCTTGCCCTAATTTTTTTAACTGATTTTTAATCTACGTTTCACGTATGCATAAAATAAAGTAAATTTACTAGAAAGTCGCCTCGGGCGGCGTAGCCGGCTGGTCTTTGTAGAATTTATTACTGTCTCTTACAAAGATTCACTAGAATAAAAATGCCTCACCATCAGACCCGGTCTTGAAGAAATCCTTTTTCTTTTGAAGCATTTGTGTCTTCGACTTCTCTTTGCTCCACGTAAGAATCTTGTCGTCAAAGAGGTCGATGGTGACGTAAGCCCTAAACCAGGTGTAATCTTATTTACGCTCATGCCTAATGACAGAAACGTTGGGCCTAGGGATCTAAGGGATTGGCTAAAGCTTGGACAGGAAATGATCTTTCCAGGACAAATTAGTACCAGGATTCCAAATCGTCTCTCCGCCCGGGATCCGATCCTTTTTGTGCCCTTCTTGAGAGGAATTTATGATGGGTGTAGACAACGTCGGACACCCGACTCTTCTTCGTACTGAAAAAAATAAGTATAATTTATTTAATCCATCAAGATACGCACATATTGCCACTTTCAGATCACAGCTGTGCTTTGAAAAAGTTTATTTTATACTTTGTAATATGGTTTCATTGTTCCACAATCAGAACTCGTAGATGCATAGTTACGCCACAGATTCCTTTTCAGCTTTTAAATGATTTTTTTTATATGTACTTTTTAAAAGTCTTTTTAAAAGTCATGTTAGTAAAATTTAAAAAAGTCATGAAAAATTTTAAGCTACAAGAGCGTGCTCCCTTCTCAGAGTGTGGTAGACGAAGAAGACTTTTGTAGTAGACGTCTCAACTCTCAACCGTACCGTATTGTTCCATTGTCGTTTCTGTATTTGCCAATCTTACTAAAATCGACCAAGAATATCTGCTGGTAGTCCGTTGGACCACTGCCAATTAGGAAGTGACAAGGCCGAATGTCTCTGAATTACTCATTATTAGTAAACTTATATGAAAGTATGGTTTTGTTGTGAGCATAAAGCATAAACAATTGATAAGTGATCGGCTAAAGTGGGGAAAAAATAAAACTCGCATCTTAAGCTGCGCTAGTACTGCGTAATGCTCGATTTTTTTCTATCTCCGGGCTCAACCAATCTATGGCACTGTGGTGATTGTGGTGCAATCTGCAAACCCGCTTCCTCTCTCAAGATCTACAAAAATGTACCGATGCCTACAAAAATGTACCGATGCACGTATCCTAGAAAATGCACGTTGGAAATAGTGCGCAGAATCATAACGCTGAGCCTCATCGCTGTACTTCTGCTGAAGTTCTTGCTGAGAATGTGTCTGCGGTAGGTCTGGAATTGGTATTAATATAACACACTAGGTAAAAAGGAATAGTCGTGTAGATCCAGGACCATATAGTCAAAAGTTCGCATTGAAGCAAAGAAAGGAAATACTTACGTCTAAATCTGGGCCCATCGTCTTGAACGCAACGAATTTGAATTCCTTTTTCATGCGTGCCCGGTCGAGTATACTGAATGTGGTGAATATAAGAGAAGATATCATAAAAAAGGTCTAATGGAGGAAAAAAATCTCAAGGGAAAAGCGTCTCGAGGAACGAAACAAAAATGCACAAGAACGTTGATGATCGCCCTACTCAGACCTACATCTGGCCCACCCTGCGCCGCTGCGCGGCCAGTACGAGGCCCCAAATGGGTGGGCCGCCACACCTGGGCCACCTGTTTTTTTTGTAAACCGCGCACCGTTCAAAGTTTCGTTGCAAGTTTCATTTAGAAAAGTTGACTCACACTGGAAAGAATCTGTTTCTTCGTTTGTCCGCACATTGTCTGGCTCGATCAAGGAACATCACCTCGCGCTGACAATTGGTTGATTAATTGCTAAAAGTTATTAAAAAGGAGCCTAGCATTAGACTTACGAAATACTTCCTTGACAACTTGCGTAGCGTAAAAAACGCCTTGCACGTGGATAGCCCAGAAATCGGGTGTATGGGTTCAGTTCAGAGTTCAGGCATACAAATACTTATTGATTAGAAGTGGCAGACATGCAGAAAAACGGGAATAGGCCGAGACCGGGTTGGCACATGAAAAAAAACGTCATCAAATGGTTCTAACAAATGGTTCCTGTGTTTCCTATGTAATACCTTGAGTGTTTGCAGTTTATTGGGTAGTTCATCAACTTCTGTCCGCACAATAAACTGCTTCTTTGATGACAATTCATCTACACGGATCATTTCGCCATAAGGATTATAGCAGATGATTGAGCGCACTTCGTAACTTCTGAAGAAAAGAATTCATGACCACTACAACGTGAAACTTGGCGACATCGCCGCGCCGAAAATGAGGGTCCGCCACAGCGGGGCGGCGCACTCCGCCTAAGGAGCGCGGCGTTTGCGCCGGAGTGCGCGAATGGTAAATGGCGCACCTACGGCGGTCTCAGGGCGCATCTGGAGCGCACCTACGGCGGACTTGCCGCGGAACCTACGAAAAGTTCGCCGCAGGTTCGCCCAACTGCAATGAATATCCTTTCGCGGACCTGTGGCGCGCCTGCCGCGCGCTCTAGGCGCAGTGCGCCGCCCCGCTGCGGCGGACCCTCATTTTTGGCTAGGCGATGTCGCCAAGTTTCCCCAGTGAAGTTCAACGGTGTGGCGGCCCCATACCATACCCACACGAGCCTCGGCCGCGCACCGGCGAAGTTTCCGCAAAGCGTCTTCCCAATAATCTCTGCCATGTAATAATAATAATAAAAATAATTTATTTCCAGTTGCATGATTCTTGCATGATTCTAAGAGCTAACCTCACCAGGTTACGAACAAGATCCCATTTGGTTAGGGAATGGACTCAAGGTTGAACGATCCGCATTTAAAAACAATACTAGGCCGTAAATGTAGATTCGAAGAAGTGCTTGAATGTGCTTACTTTTTATCGCATCCCTTGAAAAATTGTCCAACTTTGATGGGATTGTGAGCGAATCTGTTAACAGACTGAAACGGAAGATTTTTAAATGACAAGGGCTTTACTTTTACTTTGGTTTAGATAGTCTACTAGAGTGATCCTTCTTTCATGAAAAGACATACCCGCGGCGAATTCGCACACGTTTTTAGAGGCAAATTTTGCGCTGCACGCATAAGGAGCTTGCCCTCACCCTTTACTCACTGCCTTATATGGTTTGCTCTTCCGCATACGCCAATCCGCTTTCTATTGTTTTGCTCAAGTTTTGTGTTGTCAACGAAAATAGAAGGAGCAGTTCCTTTCCGAGCTCATCAGAAGTCAAATTAATCTTCAAAATCAGTAAAAAAAACCGACATCTAATTGTAGAAAGTCCTCTGCTGGGGCAGTGTTCGTGTTGGTGTTATTGTCTTCCTTTGAACATTTCGGTAAGCCCATACAACTTGTACCATCACTGGAAATAAGAAATTAACTTCAATTAACATGTAATTACTTCAATTACGGTGACAAAAGCGATTGTAAACTCAAAATTTTCAATTTGTTGACTTACGATGTCATTGTAAGTCTTGAGTATGGGAGAGCTCCTACATCGTCGTTGGTTGAAGAAGCACAACTATTTATACCCTCTGATTTACATAGACATATATGGTTGCACGTTTCAAGATAAGTTTCAAATGAGTTTGGTACACTGAAGTAAGTCAGTACATCAAAGCTCGTAACTACGTAACTAGCTAATTGTATGAACTCGCAGTAGTGCAAAAAGGAGATAAAAGTATCGCTCATATCACAATAGTATACTCACAGGAATTCGTAGAAAACAGCGGTTGATAATCGCATCATCGCGCAAAAGGCTATACTTTGCACCTCTTTTATTATGTAGGTGGTTTCTTCGGCGTATCAATCAACAGTTTACCACCACGAGTGATCGCAAAACGCTCATACAGCCTTAGTTTACCCACGAACATCGTTGAAAAGGATACGTTGTTTTAATCATTGCGTACTAGTGATACTCTCCCTTCTTCTTATAAGAGGGGAAATCTGGCGGCGTACAACGCATTCGTTGATAGCCGGCCACTATTTTGAAAACCATCATGTTTGAGATACGTACTGCAAAATAACCAAAATTAGTCTCTTTACATACGTCCAGCGGTAAACAGAAGGGCATACTTAAACATAATTAAACTTTGTCCCAGTTAGATGTTTATTGGAAATAAACTATGCATTTTAAAAGACAATAACTATAATGGAATGATGAACGATATACGGATAACTCTAGCTATTGGACAAATGCTAATGCAATGGTTTTTTTAGATTGTACTTTACTTTCAACTTTCAACTGTTTTTTTTTTTGAACGATTTTCGCAAACAATTTTTTGTGATTGAGTGTGAGTGTGCTCTTCTCTCGGCGCGTGAACGTTCTCTGTTGTGTGAGCGATCTTTGGTTAGAATCGTAGGTGTTGTGTTCCGCAAGCGGATCTTTACTGTCATAAGCACATAATCGGGTTTGCTTGCTAGCAATGATGACAATATACACTGCTAACGACAACAAAATGGGTACAAAAGTTTGGTTGATGTTGAGCTTGTTAGACTTCTTTTTATCAAATTGAACACTTTATATTCTATTTTTTATTGCTGACTGAGGTATTTATATGTAGTCGTGATCATTTTTGTAAAAGGTTCCAATTAAGTTTTCGGGGGAGATGAACACGGTTTAATCATCCATCATACAGACACCGGCTGACAATTAGCCGTATTTCCAGCCCGGCAATGAGGTTGCGTCAGTTCTGAGGACTCTCAACTGGGAAGATCGGAAGCTGGAAGCAAGATTTTAACCAACTTTTTTTGAAGGGGTGTTAATTAAATCTCACCTCTCACTCTAGGTAAGCGCTCTAGATTTATCGGAAAATTGCGTGAGGATGTTAGCTGTTTAAATGTGAGCCGCACAATCGGCTCTTGCGTGCAATGTCAATGTATTTTCCGCTGAACATTCGATGTATGTACTTGAAAAGGGTTCACAAGTCCAGCAAATCTTATTATACAAAGGAGAAGAGTTTACTTTTTTGTTTGTGTGAACGAAACGGACTTCTACGTATCAGTGGTATTAGTAGTGACTTTTCGCAACTCTTCAAAATAAGCGCAATCGAATTTTATTACATAAACGTGGCAGATACGTTTCAGACGTTTCATGTAAGTATGCAGGATAATCATTTTAGAAGGATATCCTGACTGAGTAGTCGCCTCAGGCGGCGATAGCCGTCTGGTAATTAATAATTTAAGTAAAGATTTATTGTTTATATATGGGAGAATTTTTATTTACATCCCGAATCTCCGAATCCACTGACGCTCACATCGAAATAGTGTGTGTGCTCCTCGATGGACAAGTCGAAAAAGTTTCCGTCCGAGCAGGAGCTAAATTAGAACACATTCATATTTGCATGAAGTTTATTAATGTTATATACATCTCACTAAAGTGCTGATAAATGGTAAATCCTATAATGAATCATTAGGAAATGTCTATATCATGATGGAGTAACATATACTTATAGCGTGGCTCTATCATATCAGTAGTTGAGTTTGAATACGCTAACATATAAGATACGTTTCTAGGAATATAGAAACTGTGGAATATACTCCGTAAAATAATGATTTTTAAAACATTATTATATTAACTTTTTGAAACTCACTCGGATTCATCAGCGTAACAGACTGTGTATTTGGCTCCCGGTCCCATGTCGTCCTTGGAGTAGAATACCTAGAAGAATATAATTAATTTACGCCCTGAACTTGTTTTCCTTTGTAAATCCTTGAAGAAGTGAAAGTTAGCTCTGAAATTTTAGATTTAGAAACTTTCGCAGCTGTGAAACAGAAAAGTTAGAATCGTGTCTCATCACTGGGGAACTTGGCGACATCGCCGCGTCAAAAGTGAGGGTTCGCCACAGCGGGGCTGCGCACTCCGTGTGCGCGGTAGGTGCGCCACTGGTGCGCGAAAGGACATTTGACACCAGTTGACGTACCCTCGGCGCAAAAAGTCGATTTGAAAAAAGCAAACTTCAATCATATGATGACGATATCCGGCAAATTCGTTGGGAATATGTGCCACCATGTCGTGCGAGTGAGTGAGACGGAAGGTGTATGGAATCTGAAAATTTACAAAGAATAGAAACCAAGTCAACGATATTCCTGACTCAGACAAAACCATGATATGACGCATTACTTGTTGCAGGAAATGTGTTCACTTCAATATACGAGAGTGAACCGTCAAATTTAGAGAAAAAATTGTTTAGCGGACCAAGATAGGCATGCAAGTTGAAAGTCAGACAGCCAAGCTCATATGTATTGTAGGCTATTGCTCATCTGGCTTCACCTGTTTGTCGTGCAATGCTGCCCAATCTGAGTCTCCGGTACGCGGTTGTCCCATTGTGACGAGCTGAATAAAAGTATAGTTTTACAGCGTCGAAGTGAAATGCGACTTTGGAAAAATATGATTTTAATTATTATCAATTATCATACCAGTGAAGTCCTAGCCTTTCGTACTCTTACAGGGTACGGCGAAGAAGCGTACCCAAACACAGTAACACAGTGTGTAGACGAGGGAGATAGACGTACTTCTTTATATCCCCAAATTTTACTTTCAAACCTTAATATTGTCAGCTGAGAAGAGTCCAGTCGACACGATGTATGAAGAAGCCAAGGAAGCCATAGCACCACCAAGGGAATGACCAGTGATCTAGACTTATTTGTTTTAACATACAAGGATACAATTTCGAGAGGAACGGGTCAGATCAGAGGGAGAGTGAGACAGAGTGTGGGAAAGAGAGAGAGAAAGAGTTAGAGAGAGTGGGAAAGAGAGAGGAAAGACAGATGTATGGGAAAGAATAAGAGAGAGAGAGAGAGAGAGAGTGAGAAAGAGAAAGAGAGAGAGTGAGGGACAGAAAGAGAGAGAAAGAGAGAGAGAGAGAGAAATCTCACCCAAAGTTCATATCCAGGGTACTGGCTCTTCAACGTGAGGAAATCGTCCTTCATGCCCCCATTCCAAATGTCCATGAATCCTTGGAAGAAGTAAAGGTTCACCTCACCGCCGCCAATGAATTTGACCTGAACAATTCAAATGTTTACTTCCTCATAGACATCAAATGCTACATGGTTAGTTGTCCCATAACTAACAATAAGATATGTAGAATCTGCATGATGCAAGAATGTGCGAAGCTCGCCCTCGGTGAAGACAATCTGATCGCTGCTTTCCTTGATTGTCTTTGTGCGTAATAAATTTTTATAATTATATACCTTTGAGTGGAAAATGCTGTCGTTAGCTTCTTCGAGCAACTGGAGAAAACCAGAAGTGCCTCTGAAAGGAAATTTAATTTAGATAACAGTCCAAAAAACGGTTGCTTTTCCAAATTTGCGAACCCGTTCTGCGACGGTTCACTGGCCTGCCAAGTTGGTGACGAATTAGTGACAAATTCATGACCAAGTTTTATCGAAAACCGTCAACAGCTGGTCACCAGCTGGTCGCTAACCATTCTCCCAATGGTTTTTCGGTGAACACCTTTTTCTATGGTTTCGGCAATTATATCGCTTTCCTGACGTGGCAATTGCTTATCGATCCCAATAACTCTCACCTAAACGAGATAACAATGGCCTTCTGTGTTGGCAGAACAGCAGTAAATCCGCTGCATTTATCGCCGTTGAATCCATCGCATTTAACACTTATTTGACGTTTGAGCTGCAATTATTTAACTAAAAGGTCGAGAAAATATTGCATGTTTGGTGTCTCCACAGATGTCGTTGTTATCGACGGACGACTATGACTGTAAAATATACTTTCTAAGCTATTATTGTATTACATAGAAATGTAATGTTTAGTTCACGCATCATAATAAACCATGTTGTATAAATTATTCGTACCTGTCCTTGGAATACATTGGTTAGGCACGCTTGCGGGTTATCAGAATACGCTGCGGCAGATAGCGGAAGGGCAACGTTGCGAGCGAACGAATCCGAGTATTGCACTGAGACCCGATGAGTTGCGCGCCGCACCATTTCGGGAAACAAATTGCGCGCCGCAAAGAAATGGGAAACAAAATGCGCGCCGAATATAAATGGCGCGCAAATTGTTTCCCGAAAAGGTGCGGAAAAGGTGCGGAAATGGTGCGGCGCGCAAGTTGCGCCCCGCACCATTTCCGCACCTTTTCGGCAACGTTTTTGAAACCGCTCGGAGGATCTGCCGTAAGTGCAGTTGTTGTACTAATATTTTTCCGCAAGCACAGAGCTCACATGTGTTCTTTGGCCGAGTGGTCTAAGGCGCTGTTCAGAGAAAGCATCTAACAAGAGTGTAGGGTTCGAATCCAACACGCTGCTTTCTTTTTGCAGTTGCTACTTTTCCCGCACCGTTTCCGCACCTTTTCGGCAACGGTTTGGGGGTGTTTCCCGCACCAAAACGGCAACCGGTGGGAGTGAAAAAACTTTTGCGGCGCGCATCAAATTCTTTTGCGGGAAACACCCCCAAACTGTTGCCGCGCGCAACTCTTGAGTTTCGTTGTGGGCAGCGTAAATGCCTCTCTGAATAAAAAAATACACATGTTGATTAACGTCAATTACTGTATTAAATTCACGCTCGTTTATGCCGCGTACTAGGTCCACGCTCATGGCATTGATACGTTATGGAGACAAAAAGAACCCTTTATGTTCCACGAATGTATAATTCTTGTAGTAGTGTACGAGCTTACAATTAGTGAAGAATTGATGCCTAGAAGCTTCGAATTCAGCTCAAGTTACCGCTCACTAACAAAATTATGAATATATTATCTGTTTATGTTTCCATCAGAACGCAGATGAAAATTCAGAAAACCGCTTGCATTCTACAGGCCGTGTGTGCGCCAATTTCTAGTTCTGCGGCGCTGGATGCGCGCGCAATTTCCTGGATAGAGCTGGTGCGCACACAATTTCCCGCGTGCCTTCCCGTCATCCTCAAGTACTGTGAAATTACAAGTTGCGACGATTTTGTTCGCCACTACGCGGCGGCCCAGGAAGTCCCCACGCGCGGGAAAGTCTGGCGCGCACAGTGCGCGCCAGAAGCATAGTTTTACGTACCTCATCCACATTAAATGGCTTCACGACGTCATAGGGCTTACCCGACGTTGCGTAGAATAACGCTAGAAATATGGGAACAGCCCTCTGAAGCATTCCTAAACATATACATATAGACACATCTAAAAATGGGGGCAGTAGAAGTTACTCTCACAGAGTGTAGCTAAGCTAAACTGTTATTAAAGCGAAATACCGGCCGGTTTTTGAAACACATCGAGTAGAGCAGCATTCTTATTTAGCCTATGCAAATGAAAATAAAATAAAAAATCGAGCTAAATTCGAGCAAATTAGCATAAATACATAAGAATTCATTCTTATTTAGCCTATGCAAATGAAAATAAAATAAAAAATCGAGCTAAATTCGAGCAAATTAGCATAAATACATAAGAATTCAGTTGTCCACGATGTATTTCAAAACCCGGCCGGTGTTTCGCTTTCAGGTTGATGTTGGTTCAACAAAGCTCCAGCTCCCACAATTAGATCTGAAAATGACTTTTAACAACCATTACTCCGCACGGCATCTACCATGTCAGAGTCAATCTGTTGCAAATACCAAATCAAATAAATATTGTTTTGAAAACAAAAAAAAGTAATGTTTACTTTTCTATAACTCTACGGGAAACAAATTAGAAAACACTGGCCCAACGGACAGTTCTAGAAGTACTGATGAAGCGGGCAACACACGAGATATTTTACCTTATCACGGAAATTTTCCGCTTTCTTGGCGAAAATCGGCTTTAGTCGTCATTCCTGAAAAATATCAGTTGAGATAACGATGGAAAAGCATGTGATTAGGATTTTTTGATTTAGTATTAACTGCAGACCTGGCCAGTTTTGGTGACGCGTTCGAACATAGGGTTCAGTTATTCAAAAGAACAAAAATCAGGGTCCCTTTCTTCAGAGTTAAAATGCTATCCACACAGATCTAGACATTTAACGTAAGGACGAGCTCATTAGCGTTAGTGTTTTAGTTCTAATATAGCAATATGGACTACTTTTTAATTTACATATTTATAGCACAAGTTTCCAGTCGTGTCCGTTTTCCAGAATTTGGCATTACAGAAACTTTGGCCGGTGGCGGCCTACAAAAAAACGGGTGATGTGCGGCGGCCCACCCTTTTCGGGTCTGGTGTAGGCCCGGCGCAGGGCGCGCTCGGTTAGGCCTAAGTGCGGCGATCTTCAACTTACGTGTGTTTTGTCCGCCTACACCTGGCCTACACCGGGCCTCAGAGTACATATATGGGAGAAACGACTAGTTAAATTTAGTATTCCTTGCCACATCGGGTGTATAGTTTAAAGCTATCCTGGCTTGGTACCAAGTGACGATCGAATAAAAACGAGTCATAAAAGGTAAAAGTTTCACTACGTTATATCAATCGAATCCACGGGAACCTTGTAGGGGGTCTGACGGAGAAGCATTGGTTGATTTAAAATATGCACGCGGTTTTCGCCGACATACTTACCAATTGTTTACTCCGTAGTTGAGTTAGAGCCATAGGTGGTATCGTGTCCTTATTCTCCAAAACTAAAATACGCTCTTGAGCAAATTTTGGATTCTAGTCACTGGCAATCATTTCAGACACTTGTGCAACAATCACCGCGTAGCATCTCAAATGCGCGCATTCTCACACAAAAGCGCTCATAGAGGAAAGAATTACTATCATCTTGCATCAAACAGACACTTGGAAAACTAATCATAGCACACCCAACTATCATTTCTTGAATTCTTGCAGATCCTTTAGTAGGGGTCTGGAAAGAGAGCGGCGCATCTCTCCTGTTCTTTCTCACATGAGCGTTCTTTGCTCAGTGTGCACTGTGTTGTTTGCCCTTTCAGTATGAATCAACTTATTTTTGCAATACTTGTGTATTACTAACATGGAAATTACAACAACTAATTCGTAAACAAATCATTACGTAAAGGCGAATACTATATCTAGTTCACAACGTTTATGTTATGCGCCGCAAATCTGCACCTTTAGTTAAAGGAAAACGAGCGGCTCCAATTTTAGTTGTGCGATGAATGGAAACTATGTTTCTTGCATATATGAATTTACTTTGAATACAAAATCTAGATGAGCATTCCAGAAAATTATTTAGTTTCTTTATTGCTTCGTTTTCTTACATTTCCATTACTTTACTGACATACACTCTCTACCTATAGACCTATTTAATTGTGTGAGTGTTGTATCTGTTTGTGAATTTTTGAAACACAGGAAGGATGTTTATTCAATGTAATTAAAAATGTGATCAATGTATTGGGTGAACGCACTTTATTCAATGTAATTAAAATTGTGATCAAGGTATTGAGTGAACGCACAAGTTGTACGCCGCTTGTCGTCTCCATACTATATATGACGGCACAGTGACACATTCCTGTCGCGGTGATTACCCAAACTTTGCAACAATAGATGAAGACTTTGATTATAACCTTTATACTCGCTGAGCGTTTTGCCTCTATTTGATTCAAATACAAATGTATTTTTACTTTACATTTTAGGGTTTTGTCTCTCTCAACAGGTCATTTTGACGAAATATAAACATATCGAAATAGTCCCTCCTATGTACAAATATTCGCAGTGTATTTTATAAAAATATAAATTTTTTCGCTAACTAAGTAAGGTAAAGCTACATAAAGCATAAACAAACACCAGATTATTTAGTTCCTCACTGCGTGTCATGGAGGCAGCACGTTTTATGGAAATATAGTATTTAGAAAAGTTGCAAATCCTCCACTGAAAATTTCCCACTAGAAAACTTCTCAATAACTAGCACATTCGAATAATACAGAAAGAAAATGCTATTAGCCAATCAAAAGTCTTTGCAGTTACCATTAGTTGTACTTTTTTTTATCGATACGTAAACTATCCAAATTATTTTAGTAAATTTATCCGAAAAATTGTGCAGCTTGATTGAAGAAGTCGTTCTGAGGCATTGGTTGAAAACCAAATGCTCTGCCAACCTGAAAAACAATAATAAACTAAAAAACAACGTAACACTTTAGGCCACGGAGGTTAAAAAAATAGGCTGCCGGAAGTGTGCGGCGCAGGGGATTCCGGTCACTGACCAAACTTGGCGTCCAAGCCGCGTCGGTTCTGCGGGCAACCCTGCACGCAAGACCCCAACGCCGCTTTGCGCTCTATCGCTGCCGCTTGTATTAGTATTGTACGTCAAGTATCTCATTGGCGCTATGGGCGTATGAACATTGGTAACAAGGGAATATTTTTCTCGCGCGCACGTGGCGCCATACTGGCAAACTACACTAGCGGCGCACCATATGTTTGTACTTGGCGAGATATGGGCGAAGGCTGCCAGGTGTTCAATTGGGCTTGCGACCTACCGACAAAGTTTCTCAGTTAATAGTACATAATTATACGACTGACCTGTTCGGCTCCTTTTGCAAACACCTGTGCACCTCCAAAGGCCAACTTGCCACTTGCAGCAGCCAGTTCCTGAACATATTGAAGCATAGTGAAAACTATACATATACTATAACGCATAAGAAAATAATTAGAAATTGGACGTCTGCTGTATGGCTCCAGGGCTCCAGCCATTCCATTACTCCTTAAGCTTGGCCATCCTCATTATCACAATCGCCTGTTTTCTATTGAAAAGATAAATAGGTTATTCACGGAAAACAACTTGTACGCGTTATCGTACACCCAGCTTTATTAATGTAAAACTTAAAATAGAGAAAAAATTACCGTAAGCCCATCGGGAGCCCCAATTTGTGTATTTGGTGGATGTGTGAATTGTTGCTGTGGTTGTCCGAGCGGTGACGGGCGGTTTATGGGAACTTCACCTAAAAATATACAAATGTTTGCTAGTTTATTTTATCTTATTAGTTTATAATATTCAAAAAAATCTAAATGACATATAACAGGTTGCGATACTCTAAGAACGCGAGCAAGAACCAACGATGAAGAAAGCGAGACTCTTTTACAGAAAAGAAAACGGCGCGCCTACGTTTTTCCGCGCATCTTTTACCTTTGACTGTTTTGCTGGACTTTAGCCATGTACCGTCCGAATTTGAAGAAATTGAGTGCAGTTTACAAACAATGGACTCTAAGTTACCACTGTAATGGTTCCATTGTAATTAGGACGAATTAATTAGAAATTACCATTGTAATTAGGATTCCTTGGCGCGGGTGGAACATTTGTCGTGCTCAGTAGAGGTGGCTCTCCAGGAAGGGCAGTTCGATGTCGAAGTTCAATATTACTTTCATAGAAAACCTAAAACGAAGGAGTTGTGAATGTTTTGCAAATCGAGAATCTGCCAAAAATAAAGATTTTTGATTTTCAGATGCTTCGGTGCCTAGCTCATTGGAAAATCCGTTACTACGTTCAACTACTAAAATTCCATGTAAACCTACAGACAAACACGCTTGCGGAATGTCATTTGCGTCAAGATGTTCTTAAAAATGTAGTTAAAACGTGAAATTTCGCGCGATGAGCGGCGCAGAAAAAAATGGGATGGGCGCAGGGTGGCCCAGATGTGGGCTTAGAGTGAGCCAGATGTGGGCGTAGAGTGTGCCCTGGGTGCGCCGCCCATTGACGAAGTTGCCTCAGTGAACTCACTCATGAACGGCATTGACAAACGAATGTAAATAAATATCTTATTGTTGTGCTCTACCTCATTCAACAACGGATCGTTCATCTTGGAAATATCGTACAGAGTAGGCGTTCGAAATTCGGTGTCCTGAATGGAAGTATTTGTATATTTTGGGTTTCCAAGTATTTCAGAAATTCGGTGTGACTTTATAAATACTACAGTGTTTCTGCACGAAACTTGCATATATAATATGAAAAATTAAAAAAAAATGTCTCGCGTAGTTCCAAAACACTGTAAATTTTCACCATACTTGGAAACCCCATTTAGATGGGCGTTTCTGCAAACTCCAATCTAGACCTTTTAAAAGATCTACGAATTATTAATTCAAAGAATATGGGCAAACTATGCTAGTGTAATCCGACTTGTAGAGATGTATATTCATTCGTTAAAGCGAAATACCGGCCGGTTTTTGAAACGCATCGAGTATCCCAGCATTCTTATATGCAGCGTATGCAAATGAACATAAATACGAATAAAAAAATGGGCTAAATTGGAGCAAATTAGCATAAATAAGTAAGAATTCAGCTGTCCACGATATGTCTGTTTCAAAAACCGGCCGGTAGTTCGTTTTAAAGGATCGCAGCCACTTCAAAATCGTCGATTTTCTTCGAGTTTACTTGTATTTAGTAAAGAATAGAGACAAATAATTTACCAAAACAGAATAATTTGAATTCCAACTCAGGGAGTGAACAAGTAGAAAAGTAGTTCTACTTGTCTACCGCAGGATCATGAAACGTGTTCATACAGCTGCTTCCCGATCGGAAGTATGCAAATTATTTCGGCAAATAACTGCATATTATATCTTTACATAGACTGCAAGGGTCTGCAAGCATATCACTACACGTTTCATAATCCCGCGGTAGTTAAGTAGAAGTACTTTTCTACTTTTTCACCCCCTGAGTTGGAACTCAATTTATTCGGTTTTGGTAAAGTATTTTTCTTTATTCTTGACTATATTCAAGTAAACTCGAAGGAAAATGATGATTTTGGAGTGACTGCGATCCTTAATATAAAATGTTGTATACTGAGATATTTATTTTTCAAAAAGATAATAATATACTGACCTACCGTGGGCGACATGTTGACCATCATCACCATAATTGTTGATATTGTAAGAAACTTGTGAATCGTCATTTCTGAATGTGGCACAGTTGGTTTTAATATTGATTTGTTACCAGGGTTAAAAATAATCGATATAATTGATTGATTGATCGAATACATAGGAGAAATAATTTGAAAATATTGATACTAACATTATAAAATTATAAAAGTGTGACAAGTATAAGGGATAGATTTTCGTACACAGATATTATACAATATATAGGGAAGAAAAAGCTTTCTTTATAGTTTCTTTATAGTTAGAAAAGGTTTCTTTATAATATTTATAGTCTTTGTCTTTGGTAGTGTGAATGTGAAGAATCGCGAGAAATAAAAAAGAAAGTAAAAGTGCTCAAGAGGCTCTAAATATCCCCTTTGCAGAGGACTAAATCCTTATTTCACTAGGTCATGCAGGCTTATCCCACACTGCACTACTTGTTGCAATGTGAGCCGTTCTAAATCATTTTCTATTTTTGGAAACTGTGAAAACGTCATATTTTTTTTAAACCGCTAATGTATTTAGAAACATAGACAACGTAGATGATCAGTAGAAATTTATGTCAATGATAGAGATTGGGGAAACAAAATAAAGAGAATGGGCATCACTGAGAAAAAAAGATGACGAGCGTTTCTAGCTTTTAGTTGGCACAATTTTTTAAACGATATGGATAAATGTTTGTGGATAACGATCTACGTTTGCCACATGGCGAACTAACTAACAAGCAACACGTTTCTTCGGTAATATAATATAGAACATATGCTATGCTCATCGACATGTTAAAGCGAAATACCGACCGGTTTTTGAAACGCATCGTGGGCAACTGAATTCTCAAGTATTTATGCTAATTTGCTCGAATTTAGCTTGATCTTTTTTTTCTAATTTATGTTCATTTGCATACTGCATAGGCTGCACAAGAATGCTGGTGTCCACAATGCGTTTCAAAAACCGGCTGGTATTTTACTTTAATTGACGGAGAATCTATATTATAGTGCCAAAAAATTGCCAAAGGAAAGTATGAAAACGTATCATATGACTAATATCATGGTTACAGTCTGGCTTACCCAATGCCCGATGGCAAAAGGGGCAAAAAACCGGTACAGGTAGCATTGAAGGAAACTAGACAGAAAAGCATCTTATTGTTGGGTATCGATCCCTCTTTTACTGATGCATGCGTAAGTAAAATAAATTCTGGTAAGTAAAAAATATCTTACCTAGCACCACCTAGCACAGTGATGCTATGGCTATCACGTTAAAAAAAAACTGAAAGAGAGACAGGCAAGAAAAAATTGGAATATCTAACATAAATCTAGGGATAATGACAACAACGCTGGAAAGGCTCATGAAAGGGACTACTATCTAAGCTGTGTGACACAATAAATATAAAGAGATTATAATATAGGTTTATACTATTATACTATAGACTCCTAATATAGAGCGTACACTGCAGACTAGACTGGGCTACATAGTCGTTTACGCTCAGCTTACTACGTTAAAACATAGGACATAGGACTGCAGGCTTGCGCGTGCATAACTTTCACTGATCTCATTTCTCTATTTCCTTTTTTTTTCCAAATACGGTGAGACGAACCAAAGAGTGTGTTGTTGTAGAAACTTGTTTGTTGAAGGCTTTTACAATAAAACACGTTATTGAAGCTGAGACTCGCCCTTGCGCGCTATGTGTTTGTCTAAGTGCCATCGAGAGCCGTGGAACAGTGTGTAAGGTTGAAATAACAAGGAAGCTTTACACATTATGGACAATACGTTTAATTAAAGCGAAATACCGGCCGGTTTTTGAAACACATCGAGTGAACATAAATTAGAATAAAAAATAGCAAATGAACATAAATTAGAATAACAAATCGAGCTAAATTCGAGTAACTTTGCATAAATACTGTTGTCCACGATGCGTTTCAAAAACCGGTCGGTGTTTCGCTTTGAACTGCTTTTCACATTTACTACTTGGGCAAAGCATACACGCTGAGTGGCGAATGCAAAGCGGTTGAATTGTCTGTACTAACGAAGAACTATTTATCAAATTTACAAATGAATGTTTATCATCTAGCATTTACTCTACGTTCGCGGGAGCGCAGCGCACCCAGCGCCTTCGCCCCTCATTTTTGATGCGCTGTGCGCTTGGCACGAGTACGAATACGTTTCAAAAGCTTGTTATAACAAATTGAATAATATCACTAGAATGGTGCGGGACTTTATGCCGGACTCGGTATTATGTGAAAATGTCAATGCTCTTCTCGGATGAATTTATAACAATCTTGTGAAAGGTATCCTCGAGAAATGACAAACGCGGAACGCGGAAATTTCAAGGGAGTTATGCAATATGGATTGACCATACATGCTACGAGTATACCCTAATGCCGAATTACTTTACAAGTTCTTTGTCTGTTTTATTCACGAACTCATGTACACATTTATCCCTCGTAAAAAAGTTTCCGTTGGTGGTATTCGAATACCGAGACATATAGAAAACTTGCTCAATCAGAAAGAGCGATTGTTTCCCTTGATCGATATTAGTGATGTGCATAAAAAAAAGTATAATTTAGTCAGCAGCTGGTTAAAAAGAGCCTCTGATAAGTACTATAGCAATGTAGGAAGAAAAATCATTGCTGCAGGCCAAGTTAGCCAGTTGTTTAAGTATATTAGTAATGGTACATCTCGCTCTCCTAGAGTTAACCACATTGTTACTGACTTAGAAGGCATAACTCACGTCAGTGATACAGATCGTGCAAATGCTTTTGTTCGTTATTTTCATTCTAATTTTATTCAAGATGATAACCGTTGTCAGCAGATTGATACTCAGTTTAACATTACGGATCCTTTTCCTCCCGTTGTTATTGATCCTTCAATAATTATGTCATTAATTGCAAAGTGGAAGGTCTCTTTCTCTCGCACACCTGATGGTTTACCAATGCATTTTCTGAAAGAGATCGGCCCTGCTATTTCGGTTCCGTTGTCCATAATTTTTAATAGGTCTATGTTGACTGGAGAAGTTCCATTCTTTTGGAAATGGTCCTGTGTCATTCCGCTACCTAAGGGAATGCCAAGTGATTCTTCTGTAAAAAACTATAGGCCAGTAAGTATTACTAGTTTTCCTTGTCGTATATTTGAAAAACTCTTAGTTTCGCATATATTAGACTTTTCTCTCAAGAACAATTTAATACCCGTTGAGCAGCATGGTTTTCTTAAGAGTAGATTTGGTGCTTTAAATGACTGGACCCTGGCAATTGAAAATGGCGAGAAAATCGATGTTGTTTATTTTGATTTTGCCAAAGCTTTTGACAGGGTTTCGCACAAGAAACTTATTGCAAAGTTAGAGTGTATGGGGTTCCCCGATTATGTGTGTCGATGGATCAAGAATTGGCTTGAGGACAGAAAAATGTTTGTCAGAACTGCAAACTCCACTTCAGAAGTAATGAACTGTATTAGTGGTGTGCCCCAAGGTTCAGTTCTTGGTCCTATTCTGTTCTCTCTTTTTACATCTGATCTTGCTTTCGGTTTTACGAAATTCTGGTACTCATTTTGTCATGTATGCTGATGATATTAAGATTTATAGAGTAATCAAATCAGCTAATGATGTTGTTCACTTGCAACAATCAATAGACTTTGTTTATGAGTGGTCGGTTAGCTTTCAGTTGCCGTTGGCACCTCACAAGTGTCAAGCACTATATATTGGTGCTCGAAATCCCAAACCAGACTATATTTGCAATGGTACTGTAATTTCGAAGGTAACTGAAGTTAAGGACTTAGGCTTTTTTATTACCGAAAATCTTAGTTTTTCTAGGCATGTGTCGTTTATTTGTAACCAGGCTCGAAAGAGGATGTTTGCTCTTTTTCGTACACTAAAAACTCACAAAGCAAAGATCCTTGTTCTAGCTTATTGTTTATATGTGAGGTCTATTCTCGAATCAGGTTCCGTTGTATTTAACCCGTACAAGCAGAGAGACAAATTAGCCTTAGAAAGAATTCAACGAATTTTACCAAGCGTGTTTTTATGCGATCTCATTTACTTAGATATGCTGATACGCCCCTCCCAGTGTAAGAAATGAAGCATTGAAATTAGATTTACTTGTGAATCGTAGAAAAAGAGCAGATGCGAAAATGCTACGAAAATTTTTAGCTGGGAAATGTGGTGCGAGCTTGCAGAGAATGTTCAAGTTCAGACCCTTTGCTTACTCTTCCCGTAGGGGCAGGAGTAGGATCGTTATTCCCAGAGCAACTAAAATGGTTCGTAGGCATTCATTTGTACATAGAACTTCTATTATGATTGAGGAAACTCCGCACTTAGCTTCATAGATTTCTGTATAATGTGTCACTTTATTTATTCTTCATTTTTGTATTTGTACTACTGTTGACTGTTGCTTTACTCGACAAAACTGTACGTTGCATATATTTTTCTCATGAATTTTATGTGTGCGTAATAAATTATTATTATTATTATTAACGCAAACCCAGCCAGCCGCGCAGTGCACCAAAAAGAAGGGGCGAGCGCCACTGGCTGGGGGTGCGCTGCGGAGCTATATGAACCTAATTCATTGTTCATCAGTGATATGCTGAAAACGAAATATAATAATCTTTATTTAGCTTTCACACCGTACTTTTCCATAATAATGAAGAAAAGAAGCTGAAACATAGATAATAACAGTAAGTGCAGAAATTAAGGAGAAAGGTAATAATGTAAAAACTTGCAGTCTTATAAGCAAGTCATAAGCTTTGTCATTGTTTAAGCTTATTCTAGTAGAGCAGCAAAAGGTAACAAATAGAAAGAGATAAAGAAAAAAAGCTATAGCAAGTCATACAAGGCAGCACCCGTTTCAAATGGCTACAAAAACTAGCATTATGACAAAAAAAGCGGGGACTCTAGCGAAGGTAAGGCTAACAAGGTGTAAGTTCACAATTGAATCTTATGGATATTGCCTGTACCCCTGTAGTATGCTATGCATTATTCTATGAAGTAGAATGTCAAACTTACATATCCTTTACTACGAAGATTTATAACAATAATGTGCGACATAAAAGCACAATGGCGAAAGATAAATGCATGGCAAAGGCGATTTTTTCACAAAAAGCACACTTTTAAGGAAATGGTTGAACAAACATGTACCCGTTTGTGCAAAAACTTTACATCTTTTCATATGGTTATGAAAATATGAAACACTTATTTAGAGCTAAATTAATAGGGATAAATTGGAATCGTAAATATTGTTCATAGTGCATTCTGACAATGAGTAAGAAATAGAACGAAGGCTATAACGGATCTTGTTAGTTTTTCTAAGAAATGTTAAGAAAAGTTAAATCTTTCCAAAAATAGCAGCCGAAGATTATGCTGATTTCTTATACCACAGTAAATTCCGCAAAAAATGTGTCGCTGTTGTGAACTGTAGCTAAAAAACTGTTATGAAATCTCCATTAGCATGCACCTAGTTAAGGTTAATTAACTATGAAAGTGGTGTCTATATTCTACACCAATTCCTCGGTGTCTTCCGCATTGGGATCTTCAATGGTACTTAGCGAATCAGCACTTTCAATTGCCGCAACGGGGATTTTGGTGAGCGGGTCGATCTTTCTGAAATACAAGGAACTGTTCAATTAATTAATCGATAGACCAACCGATAAAATCGATAAATGCTGAAAAGCGCATGTACGCTGTACGCATTCGATTGCGTAGGCTGTTCGGAACTTCAAGTTTCAAAAATGTTGTCGTCAAAAGAATTGAACATCATAATTTAGCAACTAATAATATAAATAAAGTTAAATATAAACATACTAGCTTTTAAAAAAATAAAAAATATTTCCTAACCTGTCGACGACCGTCGGTGCTTCACTGGGACCTCGTTCCAACAGCGCCGTACCCAGTCTCATTAGAAGACTGGCATAATTGCCGGGACTCTCCTGGGCACCCTAATTGTAAGATCAGTAAAGTAATTATGTTTGTTTTTCGGAATGGATAATCAATAAATGGCTCTAATTGTAAGATAAACATATACTCTTCATGGTTGCGTCGCGCAACTAAAACTAAAAATAGGCGTTACACCCGCGTCGCGCTATCTGGGCAGGAGGAGTCTGGTGTATCACAATAGCGGCAAATTGAAATTTTAAACTTTGGCGCAGCTCTTGCGCACATAGTCCTTTGGACCTTGTACGCCACCCCATAGCGAATTTGGCCAACGTGTCGCGAAATTTAGACTACCTCATCATTCTCCGCGTCCATCTCATTTTGTCGCTCCATTTGCCGTGTGGTGGTCATCGATGTCTGATTGTATCCCTGAAAAAAGATATGCAAAATTGTGAGCAAGCTGCATGATAATGATTATGTAATGTTATATTCACAGAATACAATTTTCACGCCGTCATCCTATTATATAAAGGAAAGAGTTTACTTTTTTGTTTGAAGCCGCGTGTGAACACAACAAAGCCCATTCATAAAGATTTGCTCGCAGAAACTTTCAGTAGCAAATTAAAGGTAGGAATAGCGAAAGTTCTGTTTATTTTTCCAGAAATACATTTTCTTCACTAAGGAAACAAGCGGCCGAAGGCCGATTCATCCAGTCGGAGAAAAGCCCGTTAGGGCTCTTCATCCGGCTGGTAAGCAAAATATTGCAAAACATCGCACCATGCTATGTTGTACAGACTGGCCCACCTGACTAACTTACTAAACTTGGGCAACTATTCTTTCTAGCAGAAGTTTAAATTTCTTTGGAACACGAGGTCCCCGGTCAACTATTCCACCAATAAGATGGATGTTGATCGCTTAGAAGACCAATTTCATCATGTCCCATAGGCGAGTCGCCAATGTAAGTTTATCTAGCTCACTTTCTTTCGGTCTCTCTCTCTCTCTTTCCCTCTCTCATCTCTCATATCTCTCTCTCATCTCTCTCTCTCTCTCTCTCTCTCTCTTCGCCCATTCAGTTAAAATAAGCAAATGGAAATGGCCAAATACAATCTCCCTACTCTAGGGATCTGACAATGAGAGATGTGCCCACTGGTCAACCCCCCACCCAAGTATACCAAGATATTAGCATCGTCAACACAACCCGGGTTCGAATCCTTTGCTAACGATGATTTGGGTATTACGATTTTGCCGAAAACATGAATTCTAAAAGCTCCAAAGTACTGTAATAGTGGCCGAGTGGCCGTCCTCTTTCATGGCTAACACGTGTCGAATACCGACGTTGTCAACTCGTGCAGTTTAATACTCAAATATCGATCAAACCTCAACAAGGAACTATTCCAAACCCCTCAGTTTCTATTTATAAAACCCCCAAATAAAGGCGAATCCTCCCCCCAAATATGATGATGTAAGTAATGTCACCATTGCGCACCAGCAAATTGAATTTATGGGAAAAGGCCCTCCGGACAGGGGATTTCGCACAAAATGCGCCTGGTTTGGAGTATTTTGGGTGCATATTTTTGAAAAACAAACTCGCGTTGACAGATCTGCATGGATATGTATATCATATCATTTCACAAGCAATGTGTGATAAAATAGGATCTTTTTCATCAAGCAAAAGAAACACGCTGGGGTCCTTACTATACTGGTAGGTCTACAGTAGTTCATCAGATCAGGTGAAAATGAGTCTTGAGATTGATCAATGTCTCGTCTCTCGGCAGGCATAATTAAGGGTAAAACGATAATTAGCATAATTACAAATATGACAAACCCGATAATTCCTCCCGAGACACCACTTCTTGATTTGTAGAGCAAACTCTTTCCTGAGTTGTGATTGACAGCACACGTAAATAGGCAGGCGTAGGGCTCCAGCTGCGATGGTTAGCAGGGAAACCTAAACTGGGACTTTGATGGAAATTTAATGGCTTTTGTATTATTTAACCTCCACACGGATGTTCGAACTACTTACATTGGTGCCTCCTCAAAAAAAATCTAGCGTACATCATCTATGTCTAATTATATGAGTTTACGTTCTGTCCAACTTATCGCGGCACGACGGGAACTAGGATAATACCCTGCATGCTTTACGTCAAAAAGCAAGAGGTAAGTGCTGCCTGGTTCAGGCAGCAGGAAACGAAAAACATCCTAAACGACATCCTAAACGCAGCCAGCCTTTGTAAGATACAACGAGCTGCGATTAGAAAATAAAATAACCAAATAATAACAGTAAACTTACCACATCAACCGCAAACAAGTAGAAGACTGGAAACTCCTGCGTTAATGATTCGTAGCTGATATACTCCCAAATGGTGATTATCACGTTGAGCACATTGGACAATAGATAACAACAAACGACGAGTACTAGCGTTCTGGTGGCGGCACGAACGCGTTGCTGAAATATCTAATTACTATATAAATGAAGCAAATTGTATACATTTTTGTGTGCGATATCGGCTGAGGAAGGAAAAAAGGACAAACTCAAATCACCGAACATCTCCTACAGTTTTTTAAGACATCAAACACCCTATTATGCAATCTGCACAAACGCCTGAATTAGATTTTTTCAATGAAGCGTAGTCAAGCGAATGTTTTACCTACTTATGCACCTATACTGACATTTGGTTGCACTCTGCAACATCACGTTTTAATTCTCTAGCAAACGAATTTGCTTTCAGTAAATAATTCACCCGAGTTACTTGCTACAAGGTAAGTCTTGTGAGGAGGAAGAACGTTTCCGTCCCAAAATCGTTGCAAACATTTACGGTAATTTGTAACACATCTGCGGTATCATCCCCCCCCCCCCCAACGAACGGTTCCCGGCTTACTTTTCGTTTCGCTTCACATAGTTTCTGTACGTTCAAGTAGTGAAAGTCGGAACGTCGTATCACAAGGACTATTCTGAAATTATCAGATATTGAATAAAAAATGGAACATTCATAAACACCTGCACGGGGCTAGTTTAGTGTTTTTTTTCCTTTTTTATGCTTCTTGTCCTTTTTATTCCTCTACAATTAAATGCTTGGATGTCAAGGTGACTTTTAGCCTACGACTATGAGATTTAGGACTTAGGAGAACACTACTTCCCACGTACTAAAATTGCATGGAACTCACCTCCAATTCATGAAGGCTAGCAGGAAAAACGGCAAAAGTACGGTAAAAATATTTCTGAACCAAATCCGCCACCATGCATTGTAAATCTAAAAAAATATGTGAAGATCTTAAAGAAACTCCGTAAATATAGACTCACTATACCTCATAATGGTAGTTATTTCATATGTCTCTATTGCTTAAACTTTGCCACTATGTACTTGTCGTCTTCGCTGATCATGTCATTTTTTAGAGCACTGTATTAAGAATAGTTTATTGGTTCAGCGAGCAGAAAAGAAGGTTACACACTGGCAAGTTCTTAAAATAAAGTCCAACTCGAAAACCAAACGACACCACGCTTGAATAGTACTGAACTTGAATAATGAAGCACGCTCTTAAGGCGTAAAATATTTGCTTATATTGTTTGTTACCTCATTATTAGCTAGTGCTGATAGAGTAAGTTTCCACTCTGTCATTGTTCCTTCACAAGCTGGATCAAATTGAGGCTGAAATAGAAAATGAAACTAGATAACTTGGTAACTTAAAAATACAGTGACTTAAATAATTAATTTGAAGGATTAACGCAGTTGACTGCAACTATGATATAGTCCAAACTTTTTTGTGCATAGTCATTCGTGTCGTTTATGTAAATGTGTAATAAATTTTCTGGGAGTTAGTGTTAGTCTATCTAGGCCACTAGTACATAAGTCACATTCAACAAAATAAAGATAAAAAAACTCACGTCCAACTCGAGTGCTTGCGTAAATTTTGTGATCACACCCAGTACAACTGAACCAGCGGCAATTTTCACCCTGAAAGATATTTGGTGTCAACTTATTAAAGCGATTTTTGAAACACATCGAGTACACCAGCCTTCTTATGCAGCTTATGCACATGCACTTAAATTAGAAAAAAAATCGAGCTAAATTCGAGCAAATTAGAATAAATACGCAAGAATTCAGTTGTTCACGATGTGTTTCAAAAACCGGCCAGTATTTCGGTTTAAATACGTTCGACACGTCCCGATTTCATTTTTCCTTTTATATTTTTATAAAAAGGACGCTAAATAAAAAATAAATAAAAAAACAATTTATTGAGGCTTTTAGGATTAGGTTTAGCCATTTCATAGTAGCTCTAACATAAGCTGCCAGTTCACTTTAGACAGCTACAACCTAAAACGCCAACTATGATTGATAAATGATAAAATCAATAAACACAAACCTGTTTCGATTCAGAAATTTCGTGTACTGTGGCTGCACGGTCACACAGTACCGTTCAAATGAGGCCGCCACTATCAGAAACGACGATGACGTCATAGCGATATGTGAAATTGTGATCATCGGGATCATGTAGGCGAACCTAGATGAAGTTTTCATGGTCTAAGCGGGACATTTCAGGGGGCGCGCCAAGTGAACGCGACAGGCTCGCGAGAGCTCCGCCCTTTTCAGTTTACAATATTTTTCCTTTTTTTTGACCTACAGTCTCCGACGGGCTCCGTTGTTTTCACTCACGATCAAAATGCAAAAATACTAGGTAAGTAGGGTTTTAGAATCTGGGGTAAAATCTCAATTGGTAACGAAAAATATAAGGTAATTGTAAGATGTTATTAAACCACTTACCATGCTCTCAGCATCGTTATCGATTGATAATAATCAACAAGGTTGTTGAAACTCATCAGTGGAATATATGCGCCGGCCATGAAAATGTCGAAGAAAGCCAGAAGGGCCAGGTAGAGACAGTGAGAGGTACGGTAGGATTTGCTGAAGTTTAGCGAAAATTAGGTCTACAGTATCTATCAGCCCATGAATGTTTCCACTGTGTTACTTAGCCTCCAATTCCCAAGTGATGTTTGAAAATCATCGATTGTTGGTAGCACCTAACCTTACAAGTTAAAGAAAAATACCGGCAGGTTTTTGAAACGCATCGTGGACAACTGAATTCTTACGTATTTATGCTAATTTGCTCGAATTTAGCTCGGTGTGTTATTCTAATTTGCGTTCATTTGCAAACGCTGCATAAGAAAGGTGGTCTAAAAATGTTGATGTGTTTCAAACGCATGCCGGTATTTGGTTGTAAGATTTTCACATAATACGGTACATTTTACACCACGCTCGTCAGTTGATATCGGTAACTTGGTCTAATTGTAATGGGGTCTCGATGTATGGCAAAAACAGCGCATTTTGCTTCCAAGTATCAAATGTGCATTTCGTGTACGATTTTGCATACACCTTTGAAAGTTAGAAAATGCACCATTGATAATACTAGAGGGGGCGAAAATGCACAGTTTATGCACGCTCGAAAAAAATAGTCCTGTGGCTATCACCGCGGGACCATTTTTTGGCGGTCTGTAGATGTTCTCCGTGTAGTGCCAATCTACGGTAATTAAAGCCATACTTGGAAGCAAAATCCGGCATACATCGAGACCCCATAAGCTTACTTGTTTACGAAACGAATTAGTACTCGACAATCCAAAACACGAAAGCTGGTTTTAGAGCGATTATAGCATTCCGAATAATTAATCGAAACTATGACACAAGAAGAAAGTAGAAACTAAGAAAACAACTTTTTTTGTGAAGTACAAAGTACAATATCTTAAAGCGAAATACCGGCCGGTTTTTGAAACGCATCATGGACAGCTGAATTCTTACGCATTTATGCAAAGTTGCTCGAATTTAGCTCGATTTCATTCTAATTTATATTCATTTGCATAAACTGCATAAGAATGCTGGTGTACTCGATGTGTTTCAAAAACCGGCCGTTATTTCGCTTTAAAATTTAAAGAAGTTGCAAAGAGATCAAAAGGAGGAATAGACGAAAAAATTGAGGAACTCTCCAAAAAATTAAAAGTAAGAAATAAATAGAGAAATAAAAGAAGTAATAAAGTTCACAACTTCACACTAACGTACCCATAGGACTTTTCTAGCGAGCGGTGTGTCGAACTGAATTGCTTTATTGATATTTAAAGTGATATGGTACGTAGGCGGGAAACATATGATATGATGGACAAGTTCATTTCAAAACCACGTACCATAACACTTTGAATTTAATGGCTAGAGCAAAAGGGCCTTTTGCAAACATAATAAGCCTTAATATATGAGCACTACTTTTAAACGCAGGTGAAGCTGACCAAAGCCGTTTATGGTTTTCGTAAACCATTTAAATTACTGTTTACGATAATGATAGCCAACTTAAACTACAAAATATTAAGAAAATACAAATATTTCACTCACCGTCTCATCAACATTGCAAACAAAAAGGTATTCTCAATTATGCTGATTACTGCAACTGTTGTCCCACAAACGGCCACAAGCCAAAATCTAAAGATTAATAAATAAGAAATGAATATTTTGCTCTACAAGGGCGTAGTTCATTATGATTTGCGAAGCTACCTATGACTTGTTCCGCAGAGGCCTAATGCATTTGGCGACAAGCTCCAGATGTAAAAGAAGAAAAAAATCCGAACTTTCAATAACAATCATAATCCGTGAACTTAGGGTTTTTTTCACATGTGCGCGTCGTCATGTACTGTCATTGTAATCATTGCCAGGTCGCTTTTTTGCTGCCCAGTCATGATTAGTTTAAACGGGGTCGATTAATGTCAAGCTTAGAATTAATATTTAGTATTACAAACCTCTCCTCCACGTAGTATGGTTGTTCGTAGGCACATGGGTCTCCGGCATATGAGTATTCCTCTTGTTCCAAATACGTACTAAATTAGGATAGAAGAAATTGTTACAGTTTTATTGTTCGTTTGTTTGTGTGTTTGAGAATAAATGGTTACTGTTTTATTGTTTGTTTGTTTGTTTGTGTGAAAGTTAAGAAGATGTTCAGCTCTACTATGCTTTTGATTTTGATGCACAAAATTAGGTGCTACAAGATACAACACAGAAAATCGGCTTCAGAGCACATTTCCAAAAACTCGAAACTACTAAAGAAAAAGAGCATACACTGCGCATTCACCAACAAGGACAAAAATTACAGTAGTGTGGAAGTTCGTAATGAGGATCGATAGTTTTTGTGTTTGTATTTTTATTTTCGACTCAGGGCGCGTTCGGGATGCGGAATTCCGAACAAAAAACGTTTCATAAGTATTTCGAGATTGGGGGTCGGAAACAGATTTCCTGTCCACAGTAGGTTAGTGGATATGCAAGTATGATATGCAAATGAACTACATGCAAATACAGAATGCAAAGCGGCATGTGCAAAACCACTGCCTACTGTGGAAGAAATTTATTTCCGACCCCCAATCCCGAACCACTTTTGAATTGTTTTTTTTTGTTCGGAATTCCGCATCCCGAACGCGCCCTCAACTCTCTACTTGGAACTTGGAACTGTAGAAATTTTCCAAAATCATTCACTCTCATACCAACAACTTCAGCAATTTATCAGAATTATGTGGACAATATAGCCATTACTTGAAACATACCCATTTAAAGAGTCTGGTAACTGCCGTGAAATCGCTTCCTCTTGTAAATTGACCAAAATTCCCTCTTCCATATTGGAATTAGGTCAATTAAGTAAAAAATCAATCAATAGTCTTAAAAATAAATCTGAAATTATATTAGTCTTCTTGACAACTGTAAGAATGGACGAGAAAATGCGATACGTCTTTACAATATACTATATACAGAGGAGCGGAGCGTTGTCAATTGTAAATAAATGAAGTAATATTACAATATGCTATAATATTGCATATCAAATAGATCAAAATCCGAACATTCAAGAGCCTAGACTAAACACGGACTCGCGAGCAGACTGCGCCACTTTTGCAAACAAATATTCCAAAAGTAGAAAAAAATGGGGACAGATATTAATATTCGGGCAGCTTTTTTTCATGGTTTCTTCCGTGGGTTTCAGAATTCGAACCAATCGTCTCAATGTATGTTTAAGGAAGAAAAGAGAATTGGGCGATGGGTAATTAGTTTTCCCTACTTCAATTTAGGTCTCTCTAACATTAGAGTGCGAGGGAGAGAGAGAGAGAGAGAAATGCTCGAGAGAGAAAAATGCTCGAGAGAGAGAGAGAGAGAGAATCAAGAGAAGAAAAGGGGACAGATTGTAGAGTCCCCAAGCTCTTAACGGTTCAATCATTTTCGCTCACTCATCTACTTTACTCTCTTTCACTTCCTCTTCTTTTTTCTCTTACTCTCTCTCTCTCTCTCTCCTTTTCTCCCTAGCTTCTCTGTCTAGATCTCTACATCTCTTTCTATCTCTTCTGTCTGCTTAATGAGATTCAAACTGTGAATCGCAACATTCATTCGCTCATTCGCCTTCACAGTTATTTGTGTGAATATAAAGTAAATGTTATCTACAGGTACGATGGTTACACGTTGTGACAAAACAGGATAAAACACAAGAAGCAAAAGTTTACAACACATTTTAGCAAGTCTGCGTTTCGGCTTGGGATTGTGTCAAAGTATTCAACTGAATGACATACTAGAACAAAAAAGGTTAATTTGAATGAATTAGGAACTCTTTGTGTAAAAGAAAAATGGAAAAGTAAAACTTTTCACAAGAGATGAAAGTTCAAATGCAAAACTTAACAAAAATAAAGTGTTCGAAGTTAAAGCTACAACTCAAGTCCTTTTCCTTGTTTTTTCGAGTCGCCTAAGTCGTGTGTGAAAGGTTGAATAAATTATCCAAGCGGGTGCCCAAATATTCAGAAATGTTCCGGGCAAAAACTAGCGTTTACAAGCAGCCTAACTGACCATACCGCAACAGAAAAGGTAAAACGAACAGGGTATTTGCAATTAACTCTGAATGTGAACAACACTATACATTAGTCAATATTTTTGACATGTGCACATGTGACTCTCAATGTGGAATTTTATCATGCTGGACGGCCACCAAATATAGGTACGTCCCGGAGTCTGGAGTCCCGCGGTGCCGATGTTCGCTAGATGCGCGCGAACATAATGTGGAACGCAGGATAGATTTGTGATGTTCTCTAGTCTCCAGGCAGGCACAGCAATGGCGCACTACTTATGCGCCCAAAACATTGTACAAGGAAGAAAGTAATTGTAAGTCAAAAAGTGTATGACTGGCTTTGTGGTTAGGCGGAAAACCCCACGAATGTTTATCGGGATGTCAGCGAGGCTCTCAGCCAAGCCGAGTACATCTTAAAATTAGAAAGCAACGAGCGAAACATGTATGCGGAATTAATTTAAAAGGTCTGCCAAATAGTTTTGACCAGTGGCTGAAATTGCGCGCGGATTTTCGAACTGATAAAGTGATGTAACTTGGGGCTTATCGAAGAGGAACATATACAGATAATACTAGACGGATACTAAACTAATTTATGCAAAAAACTAGTTTGTTTAATGAGATTTAAGGCAAAACACCGACTGGTTTTTGAAACGCACCACGCGCAACCGAGTTCTTATGTATTTATGCTAATTTAGTCGAATTTTTTTTTTTTTTAATTCATTTTTTATTCATTTGCATAAGCTGCATAAACATGCATGTGTTCACGATGTTTCAAAAACCGGCCGGTATTTCCCTTTAAATCGTGTATTACGACACAACTCGGACATTTTTTTATAAATAAAAGTACGGTTGTTACCGGAGTATTCTAACTACTATTCATATTTTAGCCTAATCTAAACTAAAATGAAGCTAAAGAAAGAAAACGAAAGAAATATCTAGAGGCGTACGCAATGCAAGTGACATGTTACGCACGGAATTTGCACACATTACTAATTAAAGAGTGTTTTCCAAATCCTACATTTCGTAGTGTTTCATCATATTTTCATAAAAATTAACCGAATAACACGAAGCCATAAAACAGAGCATTCAAACTAAAGCAAAAAAAACTAGCAAGTGTTCTTTAGAGTTACATTTTGAAACAGTACGTTAGTACACTATACCTTTTCATTACCTTTTCATTATTAAATAATAATAAAATAATAATAATAATAATAATAATATTATATATCCTTATATTATTCATACTTGCTCACTTCTTTACTGTTGCCGAAATTCTACTCTGATCATATATGGTCAATCATACAACACTTTCATCTTCCTTTTTAACCTGTACTCAAGCCTGAGGTCATCGTACTGATGAGGCCCTGCCCAGGCAAAATCCTCGTATACGATTAAGGGTCGAAACGGGGTGTCATGTAATATATACATGACCTCTTACTTATCTTTCTATATCTTTCAGATCACTCTTTCTTTCAATATCTTGCCCATACATTAGTTTGCTCTCTTATTATAATATCACACTTTTATCCATTTATTTCCATATATTCAAATATGTAAAATTAGGAGGTTAGGGTGCTTTTAGTGTCTTTTTGCAAGAACCTGTGAATTCCTAAACTCCTTGTTAGGATTTACATAAGGCGTGGATAAAAACCTATATCTTTGTGTGATATTATTGGGAAGAAATTCAAAGTTAAGTTTCTGAAGATTAAATCTACTTATCTTTGTTGGAGATGAACTTTTTTTTGGTTCTTAATTTCGTTAAACACAGTGAACTAATTGTTCTCGTCATTCAAGATAGAAGTGGTCTCTTGAACAATATTGAAGAATCTTTGCGTCTGCTCGAAAAACTTGAAACAAAAAATTTTGTTCCTCAAAATATTAGAAGACAAATATAGGGGAATAAATTAAGTAATAAACTTTTAAATATTAGGTTTTATTTTGTAATATAAATATATTTTATTTACGACAAATTTATATTAATTTATTTTTAAATATAAATATAAATTTAATTATTCTTATATTTACTTACATATATTTTATTTTGTAATATAAATATAATATTTAAAACAAAAAAAATAAATTATGTTTTAAAATTCAAGCCAAAATCTATAAAAAAAATGAATAGCAAATTTATTTATCTAAATCTGAACGCGGAATTCACTAACGATGAGAAAGTGTACTTTTTGACAAACTTGTTTCCCACTCATTTTATTTAGCTACAAAATTAGATTGCAAATGTTGGCGCTGTGGAATTTTAAGCTAACTTGGATACTTGAATAAAGGTTCTCTGGTGAAGAACATTTGTCGGCGCAAAGGGCGATAATCAAAATTAGATAGCGCGCTTCAGTACAAAAGCTTAATTGTCATATTTGCGAATAAGCAACATTTTGTATGTATGTGGACTTTAAGTTTAAACTCACGCAGATACATTGGTTGCAAAAGTCATAATTTTATTGTCCTCACACAAAAGAAATTCAAGCTTATTTTTGCAGGTTTTCCATTTTTCAGAGTAGTGAGCTAATAATATCCAAAGTGGATTCGGAGAAAATAAACTTTGTATAAATAAGACAATGGTCTACTTTAGTTTGTGGCGAAGTAAAACGCAGTAGTACAGATGAGACAATGATCCAAGATATTTGCTAAAAACCGACATTGCCTACATATAGAAAAAAATTGTTTACTGCAAATGTTACCGAGTTCCAGACTAGACTTGCGTACCATAATCCTACATATGAAGCAAACACAATATTACAGAGACACAGAGACAGAGTTCCGTATTTTGTATTTACGCATTGCTTATTAAGGTGGCATATAAATAAAACAATAGGTACGGAAATAAACAACAAATTGTCAAGGCTCTTAGTAATGCCATTCCAAGCGATTACCTGCGAGTGGCAAGCACTTGATAGCACTATACTATATTTAAAGCGAAATAACGGTCGGTTTTTGGAACACATCGAGAACACCAACATTCTTATGCAACCGATGCGTTTCAAAAACCGGCCGGTATTTCGCTTTAAAGTTAATGAAAATCTTTTTGAATATATTTAAGCGCTATGACATCGAAGAAGTCTCTCTGTGACGTACGTATGCATATAATGTGCCATATGTTCATTAACCACCGTGCCTAATAGCTTAATGTCAAGCTATCAATTATTTTCTCACAAATAGTGACAAATTGATGCAACATGGGGTCCAAAATTATTCGCTCTATTACAGAAAACCCAGAAAGTTCCGGGCACAATCACACAATGCTTATTATTGAAGTCATGAGAAATAATTAAGAAATTATTTAAAGCAGTAGGACACGAGGCTTTGACACGTGCGTTTCGTACATTGTCCGTTAGTCACATTTAAATTTAGTAGCCAACGACACATAATAGTATATACTTTACAAATAAATGTGGGAATATAAGTATGCACCATGTCATACCCTCACAAACCACATGCCATACCCTTTTAAAAATCCACTACGTCATATAGCTCCATTTCACAAAAGAATATTTCAGACTCCAGTCAAATTATAGGGTTGACGGGCTAATTTTCAGTTTAAGCCACGGTAATAAATATACCGTAGGCCTTAATCAAGGCAAATTTCGGTAAAACAAGAAAATAGTGGGGAAACCACCCCATAATAAAAGTGATTTAGAGTTTTATTTACATATTTAATGCCTCACGAGACACTAACGAAGCTAGTAGCTTACTCGGCAAATTACTACTACAGAAACTCGACGCTCTTCTCTACCTACTGGAAAATTAAACATACGTAACTAATCGTGGAAGTTTCAACAAGTAGCACTTAGGGTGTATTGTGAACAAAACCAAATGGTACCCTTGTACCCTATTTGTAAGACGTTAGCTCGCTTGTTCGATAACTACCGACGCACTGACAAGGGAACATACTAAAAGGGGTTCGCACATATCATGATACTTGAAACTTCAAATGATAATTGCCTTTAAAGACGCGTAATTACTAAAGGTCTATTTCTTGCGACCCTAACAATAAGATAAACGTTTTTTTTTCATTCATACTCATATTTCGTCTAACAATAAATGGGGAATATGCTTCCCAGAGTGGTCGTCATACTGGTCACATAACACCATCATAAGCAAGCACATAAAGAAAGGGCAAGCATATCATAGGATATTTACAGCTTTTTGAAAGTGAAAATCCATTAAAGGGATGTTTGAATAATGCGCTCCTTCTAAAGTAAAGAGACGACAAAGAAAATGCATTTTCACGCGCACTTCCCTGTACTAAAGCATAGGATGAACTTGCGTTGTACAGTTTGTAAATGCAGTTTGGCACAGGACGCATGGATTGTAAATACTACGAAAAAGTGAACTTCTGCTAAGAAAATTGAAATAAAAAGATTGTATGAATAAAAAAGTTGGCGATCGGAAGAAAAAATGATTAACTAAAAAATATGTAGGCAATTTAAATAGTACAGATGCAGCACTGAAAAGGGTTTTCTATTTCGTACATAAATTCCAATGTTAGTGTATGTTGTGTGTGAACACGTACACATGAGGGAGGTGCCAAATTCAATTGGCAAATTTTTGCAAAAGATGAAGGCGGAAAAAACCCAAAACGCCCCGCATTAGCCCCCAAAAAGGACGATTTGGATTATACAATGTTGACACTTTTTAGCCGAGATCTATAAATATATCCATCCCAAATAATAAGATTTATGAAACGAACGGATTTAAACAAAATAAACTTTGGCGAAAAACCAGAGCTGCTGACGGCGGGCCAACGATAGGCGCACCGATCTCTACAAATTGAAACGCGAGCACTGAGTCTGAGTTGGCAGTCTATTGGCACTACTGCGGCAATTGTGCGACATTTTGTGGATTCTATACTAATTCTGCCGTGAGAAATATTTCAGTACAGTTTTTTCACTGATCATGTTCTAAATAATGAAAATAACATAGTTGTGCCTAGTGTCTATATATATATATATTATATATATATATATATATATCTATATATATATATATATTATATATAATATAGAATGTTTTCCAACGGGGCACATCACGGCGAGGGGGAACAAACATACATAGAGGCCTTGAAAACATGTTTCGAAAATAATTTTGTTTGGCCAGGTAAACCCCTTGATTAGTCTTCATTGAAAAGAGCGCTATACGATTTTCAATCAGCCGTACGCGTACGCCAGCTATACAGATTGTATAAAAAAGGAGAAAAAATGTTGAAAAAAAATGTGTTAAATATAGAAATGTTGGCGAAAATAGACCTTTTGTGAAATGGCAAAATTAGTGGTTACGTATTAAAAGTGAACATAATACAAATAGAAATGTGAGATAATGGATAATATATGTATTGCGGAGATTAAGGTGCTTATTATAAAGAAAGTACATCGTGAAATTATGGGTCACACGAAAATATGGCTACCCATTTACTTTCGTGGCTAGTGGGAATTAGCTAAAAATATTCAATGTTCGTCCACTGGATTTTAAAGCGGTACAACAGCCGGAATGTGAAACATATCCTGGAAGGGTACTATGTATGACATTCAACTGACTCTATGTCATAACGTACCTTTCACAAACCGGAACCGGGTGCTGTACATACAGCTTACAGTTTCAATGAAGGGCTTCATATAAAGTTATCATCTTTTGTTTATCAAGGAGCATAAAAATGCAACAAACTTCACAATATGACTAAATAGGCATACTTTTGAGATTTTTTATGACAAAGTCGAAACAGAATGGAAATCGAACCGAAATCGCCCGTGACTGAAACCGAAGCGTACGAAAGTGAACCGCAAACAGAATAGTTGAAATAACCAAGTAGAAGAAAACTAAAAGGACAAAATCTGAACACTAATTACTATTTCACTCTTTTAGTTCAATATTTCCGTGAATTTAGTGAACATTTTACATTTTTCATCGATTTTTTTGGGCAGGCTAAAATTTTTTTTGCCAAATACGTCTAGTACGACAAACAAAAGGGTCAAACAATAATTAGTCACGCTAAACGTATCCAACCATAAATTGCATCCATATGTGGCTTATGTTAGCATGTAAGCTGGACAGTTGTAGAAATAAGTCAATATGTTTTATGATTTTTTTTAGTAAACCATATGTAAGACGTAATACAATTTTAAAAAAATATAAAAAAAATTATTGTAGTCTACATTTAACATTGTTATGCACTTATTGAGGCATCGCTCTCCTTTATTTATGGCGTATTAAATTTCAGTAAGTATTATTTTTCAGTAGTTTGTGTGTCTTTACTGGTGTACTGATTTCTAAATCCAGATCAGAAATATGAATCTTCCATAGAAAGTTTGATGAACACAAAAATAGAACTGCTTTTCTTTGGTGAAATCAGCGCTCGCGAAACTACGCTTTGACTTGACATCTCTATTTTTACCCCTAAGCTGGCATAAATTAACATAAAATTAGCATGTTCCCGGATTTATTGTGGGAATATTTTGGTCGTTTGTCTGAAGATGTAAGCAAATGTAACTTAAGCAAGTTGGTAGTAGTAAAATAAAGGAACTAATCATAACAATTTCAAACGCTAGACAGCAGAATTGATGAAGTGTACGTCATAAAAATATTCACCTAGAATTTTTAAAGCCGTATTGTACCTACTTTGTTAATTTGCATATGATACGAATATCCTATGTATCCTAGTTAATTTGGTGCCGGAAGCTTCGGACGGGCACCACAAATTTGCATAGGATACATAGGAATTCGTATCATATGAATATTTCCCAAACTAGGTACAATACGGCTTTAAATTTAAACTCATAATCAGTGAGGTATTTGAATTAGCCGGAAATATGTATGTTATGTATGGTTCTAACATATCCATATGTGTTCATTTGTTGCACGGATTGGATATTTACTAGTCTGCCGGTTTTGGAATATGTCATGGTTTAATTTATTGCCTTGCACTATAAAACATAAGCTAAGCACGGATGCTTTGGGTAAGGTACGGTGGAATTTCTAAAGGGAGGGGACACTTCAATTTGCATCTTTTTAATATTGATGATATAACAACTAATATTCTTCACAATACTTACAATTAAATTAAATTGGCAATGCTACTCGCGGCAGGAGGATGCTCAATTGTTTGTCAACATCACGTTTAAAAAAGCAGTCTTCGCCATGTGTTCGCGGAGGTGTGTTCAGTTCGCGGCGAAGACTGGGCGATTGCTCGGCGAAATGTATGCGCCACTTTTTTGCATCTTCGACTTATAAGGGTTAGAATCAGAATCTCCAAAACTAAATTCTTATGAAATAGGCTCCGAGTTCGAGGCGCTTCTGGTGAGGTTTAAGAGTTTAAGAAATTCGCAGTCTGCTTCTTACTTGACCATCGGGAAACCAAATAGAATTTGTTGGAGCCAATTGTCTTTCTAACGAAAACAAAACAGAAAAACGGAAAAGTAAATTGGAGTCTGAGATAAAGAAATGAAAAAATGTCGAAAAGATTGTTGGAAATCAACGGAATATGGTAAGCTGTGTTCAGTTCAGTAAATAACGAAGAGGAACGTGAAATAATGTTTGAAACGATTTTTTTTTTACGAAAATGTGAAGGCGTGCATATCATGAAAATTCATTTGTGTTATGGAAAATGTTGACCAATAGACAAAGTCAAAGAGTGATTTTTGACAACGTGTTGTATGTTTTACTGTTCAGAAATAAGCGCAATTGAAAACATAAAAGGCTTTTATGCTGTACGACTACTGTTGCCAAAATTGCTGCAAAAGAAGAAATACGAAATACAACAAGCTAGGTCAATAGGCCTCTTGATCTATGAAGGACCCTATTAAGAATCCACAAGAAAAACAACGAAATTACGAAAAAAAAAGTACACATTTTTTGGGATATACATTTTGTGATATGTTGAAAATATTCACTGCAAACCCAACCGCCACAACACAACAATTGTTATGTTTCGTAATAAAGGAACTAATCCTGTATGTTGGCTGTAAGTGAAAACTATACTGAATTTAATCATTGTCACGAAACAAAATATATCGCACAGTTTACATTGTTTACAAAGTTGCCCCCGTTCAATTTTGCACATCAACGTTATGGGGTTTAGAAGTTCTGATCGGAAGCTCGATGTTTTATCTTTGTAGAAAGTTACTCTAGCATAACAAGAACAATTGTTATCAGGTACGATTATTTATTATCAGGTACTAGTGTCAAATAAGATTAGGTTTTGATCATATTCATCATGTAAATCTGGACTTGGAATACCTTGGGTCGAGAGGTCTCTCTAGGAATACCTTGGGTAGACAGGTCTCCCTGGGAATATCTTGGGTAGACAGGTCCCCCTAGGAATGCCTTGGGTAGTCAGGTCTCTCTAGGAATACCTTGGGTAGAGAGGTCTCCCTAGGAATACCTTGGGTGGAGAGGTCTCCCTAGGAATACCTTGGGTGGAGAGGTCTCCCTAGGAATACCTTGGGTAGAGAGGTCTCGAGAGGTCTCCCTAGGGTAAGTCCCGAAGGAAGCGAGAAGCCAAGAACCCTTGGAAGACACAGTAAAGCCAACGAGACCCATGAGAAAATGTTTCCAAACCCGGAACTATGTCCCACCCCAAGGTATAGCATGTACTTTCTTTTATGGACTAAAGTGGTCACAACATCTACTATCCAATACACTTGAAGTTCATATTATACGAATTCAGCGCTTAAGTCTGGTAGAAGAAAATGTAAAAAAAGTGAATAAGAATTGAATGAATTTAACGAGGCGAACTTCCTCTTTTCAGGCTGTTTTCGGCGGAAATTTTTATTTAAATTTTGAATTGAAAACAGAATGTGCGTATGTGGAGTTATGTATGCGGTATAGTAGGAAGAGCATGAACTTGGGATACTAGATAGAAGTGGGAGGTACATATTCTATATTCAATACAGTTATTCGTCCGCTCTACTTATGATAGGCTCAAAATAAACAATAAACAAGATCAATAACTATGAATTCTACGCTGAATATAGCTTCATGCCATGCAGGAAGTTTGATCCAATCGTACAAAGTCTAGAATATTCCAACTTTAGTTCCTTTTTCGTTATACACTGCCTTATCTCAGAACATCTATTCGTAATATGTCAATTGGAAATTTCAAGGGCAAAGTTGCAAAAATCATGCAATTTCCTCTAGGGATATACATAAAAGAGATTGACTGGAACTGGATTGTAAGAATTATGTAAAAAGTGACATATCAAGAGTTTTCAAACAAAATATAAAAAGAATCACAACTGTATACCTAAAATTAGCTCAACGTAGAACTTTCGGCGATCAACTGACATTATCTGCTTATCAACTAATAATTAATGAACAATAGAATGTCTATACTCACGGGAAGAAAAGTCAATGTTTTGGGTGTTGTACTTTATCTTTATGTTTTTTATATATTAGTTGTTTTCAAATACATTTTACTAAACTGAGGCAAAATCACAATTTGCCTGAAAATGGCTAAAAATAGTACCTGTTGCAAATTTCTAATACGAGATTAAGATTATCTTGCAATTTAAGGAAATCCTGATTATCCGGTAAATATTACAACTGCGGCTCGTAGGATACGAAAACTATTGTATAAAAGATGGTATGGTATGTTTGAACTTACAATTAGAACTTAGAACGGCTAACGTTATTCCTTATGTTTATTGACCGGTGCATTTTTTTATTGGGTCAGGTCAGGGACAGGACCCAAAAACCCTTGTATTCTAAAAGTCTAAAAATAGCGCCGACTGGGTCAGAGACATACGGAAGAACCCCGGATTAGGTGAAAAAATCCCCCAGAGAGCGTCCAAATAGTGAGGCCTAAATTTGTTGAAAGGAACTTTTTGTGTACTTCAAATCCTTTTACATAAGGAAGTGAACCGAGTAACAAAGCACATTAACGAAAATTTTGGATTAATGGAAATTAAAATACGGATTACTCCAAAATACTCTCGTGGACGTATGCAGGAATAACGGGAGCCTCCCCGGTTGGGAGAATTTGTCTCTGCGGGTCTCTGATTCGTGTGATCCCTCTCTTTCTCCCACCTCACTGGGAACTGGGAGCATATTCCCGGTGTTCGTGCATAGGGCCACAATATATACTTTAAAAAATAGTTCTGAATTGACACCGATGAATATTCTGAAGTTGCCGCGAAGGAAGGTGATAAGAACTGTCAGGAAACTACCTAATTGTAAGGAGCGCGGTGCGTGTGCCAGGGATGCGCGAAAACGGATGTCATTACAGTAGGCGCACCTGCTGCGCACATATCAGATGCGTCACAATCGCGGACTTTTCCCTGCTACATAAGTATGGAAGTTCGCAAAGAAACCTTTCGAAATGCTGACATCATCCAGTCAAAAGTTGAAAATATTTAGCCACAGTGCATATTTCAACCAATCGGTGACCACATAAAGTTCAACATTTAATCAAGTGTAAAAAAACTACGCAAACACGCTAAACAGTGTAAAAAGAAGGCAAACATTTAAGAAATTTTGATTTCGGTGAAAAAACTTTTGACATTCTGAAAAAATATAATATCTAAAAGAAATTCCTTTACTTTCTCACACGTCACGACGTAAATGTGGTATCGTATGGCAGTAATCCGATTCTTGTAACAAAACAATGCGCTGAGAAAAAATGCACTCCAAAAAACAATGTGTATCGTGCGAGGCAAGGTTAACTGAATGAAGGCAAGTAAATTATTACCAAGTTCAAAGCGAAATACTCGCCGGTTTTTGCAACGTATCCCAAATAACTGTTTTCCCTCGCATTATTATATGCAAATGAGCATTATTAGAATAAATAATCCACCCCAATTCGAACCCACTTAACACAAATACATAGAAACGCAGTTATTTGTTTCAAAAACCGGCCGTTAGTTCGCTTTAAAGGAGGAGGTTCACGAAATCCAAGTGTACGATTTCTTTCTTCTTATTGATAGATGATGATATTTGTTTCCAAGAAACATTCCTTATGAAGCAAAAGCTTTTAATTAGGGAGAAAAAAACAATATAATGCTTTGAATTCTATCAATTTTTTTTTACCATAGCCGATGTAATTGGGTGTGTCCCGAAGGTATCTGGGGACTCAAAATAAGAACATGGGTGCAAATAAGCTAGCTACCCTCGGGACACATGAAATAAAGCCAGAAGCAAACGGGACACAAAGGCTACGGTTTTGATAGGATTCTAAGCATTATGTTGTTTTATTCTTTCCGTTTAAAAGCTTTTGCTTCATAAGGCATGTTTATTGGAAGCACATACCATCATATATCGATAAGAAGAAAGAAATCGTACACTTGGATCTCGTGAGCCTCCTCCTTTAACGTCGAGTCGTTGTCCCCATAAAGTTGAACTCTAAATGAAATCACTGGCGGCCGCTGATGATATACAAAACTACAACACAGCTCGACTGTAATAAAAATCGAGATACTCCGAAGTGAAACCGAACAATATATTTAGAAAAGTTGCGATAACCAGAGGTGTACATAGATTTTAGGAGTTATGTGTGTACGTTAAGGTAAACTTCTCCATCAATTCTCCGAAGTTTTCCATTGTTCTACCACTAATAATATTAATAATAATATTAATAATAATATAAAATGATAATAATAATAATAATAATAAAAGCATTATACGATACTATTGCGGCACGATGGTCATTTTTGTGGAATTCAATTTTCTTGTGAAAACACCCAAAAGCTACGGTAGTGAGTTTTCTCCTGAACGGCATAACCATCAAAGATTATCAACGAGAAAATCGGCGTGCAAGCGGCCACGGCACGGCGTGCAGGCGGGTATGAAAAGTGTCACGCCGTTGGGTTATGGCGCGCACGGTTGCACGCCGTACCGTTTCGCGTGCATTTTTGCACGCCACCACGTTGCCAAATGCACGCTGCACGCCGTTGTCACGCGGCTTGCAAGCCAAGTTTCGTCAGTGTTGGTCAGATAGAGAAGTCGACGAGCCCAATGAGGCAACTGTTACTCTTTCAAAAACTATTTCGATCATGTGACAGCTTCGAATATATCTTGATTATGCTTACTTTCACTCTCACGTTAGCAGCATTCTTCTTCATATAAGCCTGTGGTCATCGTACCGATGAGACCCTACCCAGGCAAAATCCTCGTATACGATTAAGGGTCGAAAGGGGTGTCGTGTTATTATATAAACACGATCACTTTCTCTACATTTAATATCTTGATATATTAAATGTCTCTTCTTTACGATGTTTTTCTAAATTTATTTTTATTTTCTCTTTAATTACAATCCACACGCATGAAGGTCACAATAAGGTCGATGTGGAAGTTGAGCTTCATCGCAAGTTCGTTCCTGAAATATTATATTGTATTTCTTTTTGTTAAATGTAATTTATTCTGCGGGAAGTATTTACTTGGTCTCCGCACGAGCTAAGGAAATTTTATAAGAATATGTTCGGGTAAAATACCCATATTTATATTGAATAGCTCAGACAAAGAGACATTATACTTTGAAGTGAAGTATATTGTATATGCACACATTTAGGGCTCCCTCGTTATTATGCAATTTAAATCAGTGATTGTAATACAGGTCAAGACTTCATTTTTTTTTTGTATTTTAATAAGAAATATACGCTGGGACGGTTCATTATCACGCCAAATGCTGTATAATGAAAATCAAATTATACAGAAATCAGCTATGTGCATGTATATGTTTGTGCGGAGAAAGTATAAATTTGTCATCAGTGCTATAAGTTCAATTGTTCAATAGATCAGGTAAGGCTTTAAAGCGAAATGCTAGCCCCTTTGGAAAATTTGCATATGATAAGCAAATCCAATGTATCCTATGCTAATTTTGTACAATCGTCCACGGCAATCGTACAAAATTAGCATAGGATACATAGGATTTACTTATCATATGCAAATTTTTCAAAGGGGCTATCATTTCGCTTTCAAGCTTTAGTCGTTCACAATTTCACACACACATAATATAATTATATGAAGAACTTCCCCGAATCACTTTTTTTTGGATAATCTTTACATTTCAGGAAAAATGAAGATTTCCATCCTGGTTGCCTTTATCGCATTGGGACTTTGCTTCGCTACGGTGCACGGCGGTATATTCCAGAATAGCAAATGGTGGCCCTCATCATCATCAGGTAACACGCCGTATCGTAGTACCGGCCGGAATTTGAAACACCTCGTGGGCAACTGAATGCTTATATAATTATGCTAATTTGCTCTCGAATTTAGCTCTATTTTTTATTCGAATTTAGGTTGATTTGCATAAGCTGCATAAGAGTGCTGGTGTACTCGATGCGTTTCATAAACCGGCCGGTATTTCGCTTTAATATACAGGCATAGATAGGACCCGGTCTTTTGAATCGCATGATGGGCAACTGCATTGCGCTGATGTATGCAAATGAATACAATTAGACTAAAAATCGGGCAGTAATATCACTGCTATATATAAAAAAAACCTGTTTTACTGTGATATTGCCTTGAAAAATGTGATGGTGGCTTTGCACAAAACAGATGCTCTCTTGTCTTTGAAAACGCGTGTGATTTTTCTGTGATGTCAAAAAAGTGTCATCTTTCATGTAAACTCTATGCTCTAATAAACGCAATTTTATAACATTCTAAACACTTTTACTTTGGACACATGCGACTCACTAACATAAAAAAATTCTGTGCAGTAACCGTATTTTGCAGGTCTCTACACAGGCTGTTGGTCCCCCTAAGCCTATACATTAAGAAATAAGTTGCCGAAGTGAATTGTGCTCTAATAAACATTACAGTATCCGTCAAGTTTCAAGTGTCGAGTGCAAGTCTATGTTTATAATTTTATCGTGAATCTACAGCTATATAATTTACCAGCTTGAATTTTGTAACGTTTAAGCACTAAATTCGTTACAATTTAGCTTCTCCTTATAACTAGAAAATTGGCGTGCAAGCGGCGTGGTATCGGCGAGCAAATTGCCCGCCGTACCGTTTCGCGTGCATTTTCACGCCACCACGTTGTCAAATGCACGCTGCACGCCGTTGCGGCTTGCACGCCAAGGTGTACACTACGCGATAAGAGGCAGTTCGCGCGCGCACTTCTCTCCTTCGCGACCCGTTTGTCACGAAAAAAAAGGATCACGAAAAAAAACTTCACCACTTATCGCGAAGATTCTCCGCCATCCAACAACGTGGATGCTCCATCGTTCTACCATGGATAGGTAGAATACCACAAATTACGCTCGGTCCGAAAACGGTCCGAAAACTGTCCGAAACGGACAAACGGACACAAAACGGGCAGTCCAAAAGGCAAAGCAGAACTATTAGCGTCTGAACGCGAGATTCTCAAGCTATGCAATTGCTGAAACGTAGCATTTGTGCATTTCCGATGAACTTTCTTGTTTAAAGCATTCTACTCGTTTCCACAGTACGTTTCATGATACTCGACCAATTCGTGTTCAATTTTCCAAATAGCAAAAAGCAAAAACAACGCGTTTGTTGGAAGCATATGTATTTGAATTTTCATTGAAGACAAATTAGGGGATAGTATACTAAGTATACTATACACACTTCGCCTCCCGACTACACAATGCTTCATCTGAACTATGCAAACGCTGGAATAGCACATCTAAACAGTTGCTCGACTATTAAAAATTAAAAATTTGTTTTACGCTTCAAGAGCGTACACCTTTTATTCAAGGGTGGAAATACAGTTTCAAGTTTGCTAATGACATGTTCCGCAGAGCTCCTGAGCAGTAGGCGTCAAGGGTAAAATTGAAGAATACTACCCCACGAAGAATACTAACCAAATTTGAAATATACTACCCCAAATGTATGGGGGTAGCATATTGTAACATGCAAAGCACTACCCCACCATTGAAGCACACTACCCTTTTTGACATTTTATTACCCTAGTCAAGGTGGTAGTAAATTGTAAGAAAGGGGTAGTGTTCTTCAATGGTGGGGTAGCGTTCTTCTATAGAGGGGTAGTGTTCTTCAATGGCGGGGTAGTGATCTTCAAACCCTAGGTAATCTTGAATTACGCTACCCCCTACATGTGAAAATACTACCCCTTCTTACAAAATACTACCCCCACCATTGAATATGACACCATTGAATATGACTACCCCACAAATTGAATATGACTACCCCACAATTGAATATGACTACCCATCAATTGAATATGACTACCCCACCATCGAACATGACTACCCTACCATTGAATATGACTACCCCACCAATTGAATATCACTACCCCACTAGAAAGGGCTAGTATTTTGTAAAGACAGGGGGGTAGTATTTTGTAAAATGGGGGTATTATTTTGCATGGGGTAATATTTTCAAAAAGGGGTAGTGTTCTTCAATCCAGGGGGTAGTGTTCTTCAATTCTACCGGCGACAAGTTCCAGACGACAAATTGCTCGACGTCTTCGGGCTAGGGCCAGGAGGGATCGCCCATGATTCCCTCGCCTGGTGGTGGTTTCAAAGGTGTCACGGGCCGGAATCGAACTCTACTGATTTGATTTTTTTTTGAGTTGACTGACTATTGATTTTATTGCTTGCTTCAAGCCGTCTATTCAAGCGTAGATAGGACAAATTGCTCAAACAAACTTTGTAAAATTCATTGCGTTGATTTTTATCGTATGTACCTTACAGCGAAATGCCACTTATATGAACAAAAAAATGAATTAAATTCTTTGATACAAATTGTCGTATTAGTATCTCATGCGTTTAACCTTTTAGTTTAACTTGAAAAGGTTATTTGCTGTTATTGATGTAATCGTTTCTCTAGCAAAACGGTTATTCCTTGCATAGTAACCTAGTTACATGTTTATTTTTCCTAGTTTATTTTTCTTTATACATAGTTATTTTCTCTCTCTCTCTCTCTCTCTTGTGTGCATTCTCATTTTTATTTATTTTTTTCCTGTCGCTCTAAGCTGTGGTCATCGTACTGATGAGACCCAACTACAGCAAAATCCTCGTATACGATCAGGGTCGAAACGGGGTTATCATGTTAAAGAACATGATACACTTTATCTCTCAATACTCTCATTTATACTTTTCCTTCTATTACTGTAACTCTATTTACTTCTTTTTTTAATTACACTAAATCACTAAAAGAATAAATGTAGCACATTGAACTTTTTTTAAGTCCGACGCTACCTAGATACGGCACGTCGAGGGTTGTACCACTGAAAATTATATACCGCAAAGTTTTATTTGTTATTTCTTAGGCGAGTACTCGAGTACATCGTACACCGTACACCTCGATCGCTAAAATCATGTGCTTATTGAAAACGATCTATTCCAATCCCAAACTATTCGTTGAATTTAAAGTGAAATACCGGCGGGTTTTTGAAACGCATCGTGGACAACTGAACTCTTAATTTGCTCGAATTTCGAGTTTTTATTCTAATTTATGTTCATTTACATAGGCTGCGTAAGAATGCTGGTGTACTCGATGGTTTTCAATAACCGGCCTATAGATCGCTTTAAAGGGACAGGCCCACCGATATAAACCTACGTTTATTATTTGTTCATAATTCATAAAAAGGGTATTTATTATAATATATACAAACTAAATATTATTCAGATTCACCATGGGGAAGTTTTTCCTGTGAGCTTTCCTTACAGAAGGTACCGTAGACAGGTCATTTGCACAATCATTTGCATACACACCTTTGATGTGGATATGCAAACGACTTAACTTCCCTTTCCGACAAAGGTGTGTATGAAAATGACTATGCAAATAACCTGTCTACGATACCTTCTGTAAGGAAAGCTCATAGGAAAAACTTGGTGAATCTGAATCTGAATAATATTTAGTTTGTATATATTATAATAAACACCCTTTTTATGAATTATAAACAAATAATAATCGTAGGTTTATATCGGTGGGCCTGTCCCTTTAAATATGGGATATTAATTCGCCTCCCTACACACAACTTCGCTGAACTATATACACAAAAAATGAAACATATATGTAACAAGGGGCTGTGCCATAATTTTTATTGCTTTCCTTTGAATCCACCTTTGATAAAGTGAATTGCCCGAACTTTGAAAAATTCATTACGCTTTTTATCGAATGCTCATAAAACCGGAATACCACTTATATGAACAGAATATGAATTCAACGTGTAGATTATACCAATAAAACGCATAAAAGTGATTGTGTCGTTTAGACAACAATACAGTTTGTTTGCTTCAACGAAAAGGTTTGTGAACAATTTGAATGGTCTTTTTATGGCACCAGAATGGCCTCACGGTGTTTTGTACGGAAAGGACGGGGGGGGGGGGGGGGAAATAACGTACAATATGAATATGTATTCAGTATAATGTAGCTCTGTGGTAGATGTTGTAGCTTGTCATTATTGGCAGTTCGTTGTAGCGGAATGGCGTGGGTTTCTTAAAGCGAACTAACTGCCGGGTTTTGAAACGTATGTCAAATAACTACATTCCCATGCATACTATGCAAACGAGTTTTATTAGCATAACAAATAGACCCATAATCGACCCCACGTAGCATAAATAATTAGGAATGCAGCTATTTGAGATGCGTTTCAAAAACCGGCCGTTAGTTAGCTTTAAACACACGGTGGAAAACTGCAATCCCATTATTGTATGTTCCATTCTGGGCTGGAATTTCTTAGACAGGCACATAAATTTGCATGTAGCACACGGAAATCCAGCTAATGTTCCGCAAACCACACACAATACCACATTAAACTTGTTGGATTTAGCGTCTCAAGAGGAAGGTGAATGCACAGTCACTGTAAACTTAGAGACTACTCAACTTCAACTGATAGTATGCATATCATCATCGGAAGGAACCGAACCTCGGTTTTGCTACCGCTAGCGATTCTTCCCTACCAATCGGCCAACAGCATTAAATCAATATTAGGATGTCCCCAGCACGGACTTGGTCCCTTATCAAAAGATGACGCATTTCTGTACAGATAACGCCCAAGTTGGGGCGTTTTCTTCGATTTTCCCGATTCTGTGCTTACGTATAAAATCACTCGTAGTTTTATTATTATATTTCTGGGTGTGTCTTGTTTACGTCAAAATTTAATTTGTTCGTGGCGCAAAGATAATAGATTGCTTTGCACTGCATTGTTAACTGATTCAACTTTTTAAATTCTACAGTAACTAGAGCGCTCTAGATCGTTGGTTGCTCTGCATGTTGTAGCACTACTGTAGTGCGCTCCCACCCCATGCATGAAAAAAAATCCATTTTCATTTACTGTTGCACAGATTATCAGGATGACCAAAACTCTTCTTCCCATCAAAACGAAGATCAAAACTTTCGCTTGAGCCCTTGAAGGACAACTGAATTCTTGCGTACTTATGCCAATATGCTCGAAATTAGCTCGATTTTTTATTCTAATTTATGTTCATTTGTATAAACAACATAAGAATTCAGGTGTACTCGACGTGTTTCAAAAACAGGCCGATATTTCGCTTTAAAGCTTTTAGTTCAAGTTATTGCGCTTTTAGTTCGCTTTTAGTTCTCTGTTAATTCATAGTTCGCTCTTAGTTCAAGTTCAGATTGGGCTCATGCACACCGTAACCCAATCAAAATGACGTAGAAAAACACCCGTAAAACACAAGTTGAATCATAGGGATTAAACATTTTCCCTTGTTTGTGATCTGCAGTTTTATGGCTGTTTATTTTTACCGCAACAGTGTTCAGAGGTTTTGCTTTATTATTACAGTTTTCTTCCCTTTTACTTTATTCATAAAGCCCAAACGTTGGTGCTTCAACTATTGAATTTTGTATGTAAGTATGTTAAAAAATCGATATTTTCATATGCAGATTGGCAATGCTCATAAAATAAAGGTTATAGAAGAAACAATAAAAAGAAAGGCTTATGACCATAACGTGGGAGCAACGATTGAATTTTAGTTTGATTACAATTGCGCTGTTTCAGCCACGTAGATGCACAGTTTTTACAAACCAAGAATCAAGATCAGCTCATGCTTTTTATATCCTATTTTCAACTTAAAGGAGGAGGCTCACGAGAATGAAGTGCTCAAATACTTTCCTTTTATCGAAAGATGATGGTATTAATTTCCGAAAGACGTGCTTTACAAAGCAAAAGCTTTTGATTGGAAGGAGTAAATCAATATAAAACTAAGAATTCTATTAAAATTTTGGATCGTAGCAAATAGTTGATTTTCATAGTGGGCATGCAAATTTTGTGCTGGCTTGAAAAATGACTTGTAATTTTGCATGCCCACTATGAAAATCAGCTATTTACTACGATCCAAAATTTTAATAGAATTCTTAGTCTTATATTGATTTACTCTTTCCAATTAAAAGCCTTTGCTTTGTAAAGCACGTCTTTCGGAATTTAATACCATCATCTTTCGATAAAAGGAAAGTATTTGAGCACTTCATTCTCGTGAGCCTCCTCCTTTAAGGCGAAACACCTGCCGGTTTTTTGAAACACCTTGCGTACTCTGATGCAGCTTATGCAAATAAAAAATCGAGCTAAATCGAGCAAATTAGCATAAATACGTAAGAATTCAGTTGTTCACGATGCGTTTCAGAAACCGGCCGGTATTTCGCTTTAAAGGGACAGGCCCATTTCAAATGACCCCTATTTTTGATGATTCCATCTGATTCGCCATGTCAAAAAAAAAGTAGGATACGATATTTTTCTAATTTTCAAGCAAAAATTCACGCAGTATTCAGCAATTTACCACAGCCAGTCATACCCAACTATTTATCGCAGTTGTCACGCCCCTTCGCCCTTATTGGGCAATATGCTCTACTGGGCGTGGCAACTGCGATATTGGCCAATCAGCGCGAATGGGCGTGCCAACTGCGATAGATAGTTGGGTATGACTGGGCACGGTAAATTGCTGAATAGTGTGTGAACTTTGCGCTTGAAAATTAGAAAAATATTGCATCCTACTATATTTGACATGCAGAATCAGATCCAGATGGAATCATCAAAAACAGTGGTCATTTGAAATGGGCCTGACCCTTTAATGTTTTGAGTTCGTATGTTTTCATCTGTTTAAGTATACTATTATTTGTGCTGATAATTTTAAACTATTGCCCATTTTTGTGCACAAGACCGTTGAGATCTAATTCTTTGGGTAAACAATCTTGATACGTGGAATATTTATCGATAAAAGCTATATTAACTCAATTGAACGTCGTTGTGTGGTTATCAATATTGGTTACAAATGCAATAAATTAGCTGCATAAAGTCGCATAAAGCATAAAGTCTCAGGCGCACGTAAAAAAAGTTATTACTCAAGAAAGATATGTATACGTTTCTAATTCAGGACACTACCGCTACCGCTACCGCTAGCGATTCTTGCCTACCAATCGGCCAACAACATTAAATCAATATTAGAATGTTCCCAGCAGGGTCTTGGTCCCTTATCAATAGATGACGCATTTCTGTACAGATAATGCCCAATATAGGGCGTTTTCTTCGATTTTCCTCATTCTTTGCTTCACGTTTTTAAATCATTCCTATTTGTATTATTATATTTCTGGGTGTGCCTTTTCACGGCTCTCTGCAAGATTTTTCTATGGTTGTGTATGTTTCCTTGCAAGAAACTTTATCAGTCATTAAAGTGTTTAAAACAGTATAACAGCCGGTTCTGAAAAGAAATTTCATGTTGTGTTTGCAAATAACTTCTCTGAAGCGCGATTTTTTTTTAAATCATAAACCACCTTCGCTTTACCGTCAATGATTACCTTATTTGGCCTAAAGCGCTTTAACTCATAGATTATTTATCCGGCGTATTGTAGATTGTAGCTGCACTAATTGTGAACTATAGTGCGTGTGTGTAAGTTCTCTTTTTCATTCATTGATTCAATAAATAAACCAAATTATAAGGAAATTCATTTTAGTTTGGAGTTCATTATGAAACAAAAAACTAAATTAGAAAAATTAGATTTTAGATTTAAATTTAGAAAACATTTTATTTCAGTTTGGGTGCATTCTGCATACGGGCACCTGCAGCAAGCTGTGTAACCAAAAATGACGTAGAGAAAATAACAGAGTAAAAATAAGCTGAGTCAGACAGATTAAACATTCCCACTTGTTTGCGATCTGTTGTTTTATGGTCATTTTTAACACATCGGTTTTTTTTGGTTGTAAATGTTCACACAGGAAAATGGAAACCCCTATATGGCCTCTATTATTTTTCAGAAAACCCGGATATGGCCCCGATCAAGGCAGGATTTTTTGAAGGACTTGATCGGGGCCATATCGGGGTTTTTGTTTTCCATGTTTTATCTTGTTTGCCATGTTTTTGCTTATTCCGTAATTCCAAAGTGTGTATCTGTATTGAAATTTGTACATAGTGAGTCGAAAATAAATTTAAAGAAAGATCATTGGTAATATATCTGATGTGTTCAAATTGGCAATGCTTATAATGTTATAGAAGAAACAATAAAAAGTATGGCTTGTGTCCCAAACGTGGGAACAATAACGATTGGAATTTTGCTAGAATACAATAGGATAGTCAAACTACCGTATATTTGGGGCCGCGCAGAAAACAACATTTTTTGAAATTTTAAGGTTATCCCGCAGCTTACCTTGTTTTTATTTGCTTCAAATATTGGCGTATAATAATTTGTGATTTTACTTTACTTTACTCTTTCATCCCAGAAAAAAGTCTCATATGTAACTGTCATAATTTAATTTAAATATAACTTTATTTACAAGGAAAATTCAATTTTCCTCTCATCGTTGATCAGTATAAGTGCATAACATCACGTAGTTCCACAGATTATGATTATGCAAAATCGTTTAGTTCGAGAGTACAGTACTACTAGAACAACATAAATATACAGTGACCACGTAACACCCCGTGTAACTATATATTTCATAACATATTTTGTTTTTACACACTAGTTTAATCCATTTTTTCCCGTTTCGTTTGCAAGTACGCAATTATGGTTTGTTTTCGATGTGACATTCACAAAATACACGATTTTTGTATTTTTACTTTTTTTTTCGAAATTAAAAAGTTGGCACGCGAGCACACATAGTGAACTCTATTGTAAAAAGAGTAATGCAATTTTGTAAATTTTGTGCAGCTTAATGTTTTTTACTCCAATCACTAATTATTGCTTTATTATTTACCAAATATGCTTGATTTCACTCAATAAAGTTAACTGTACACGTCCTTTGACAATTCATAATGTTCATTCATTATTATTCATTATTATTAATTCATTCGTAATGATTATAGTATGTACTACATGCATGGACTGACCATACTAGTATTTGATAACTAGCTAACATGATCGGTATTTTTGATAGTTTACTCAAAATGTTTATTGTTGTAAAGAGTGACAGCTCAACGAAGCCGTACATTTATAGTGATTCTTTAATTTACCTACCAACTGCGCATAATAATCCTATGCTTACGTACAAATTTATATGAATTCTCTTAATTTTCCATCTGTGTGAAGCGTTGTGCATGCTATTTAAAACCGCAATGCATAGCATAAAGCATAACATGTGCAATTAGTCAACTAGCAGGTGCGCATTGTAATTCATACTTAATTAGTGTAACGAACGACTAACTTTCAGAGCTCACGCAACAAATTCTATTGACTATTTGTGAAAATATATTTCGCAAAATATTTTGTGCTTTTACATTATTTTTTTCCTATTTCCCATTTTCTTGCTTTTGTGCTTTTCTCGAGGAATCGTTAAAGTTGTATGCACGTTTCCAAAATGTATAGTGTTCAACGTCAATACTGTATTTCATGCAATATATGCGCCACTGTCACTATGCGCACAAAAGGATACATTTGCATGTAATACATTATATTGCTTTAATCGTTGCTTCACAAACCATGTGTATTAACGCTTTAAGTTAACTACAACTTATCATGAAAAGCATTTTCCAGGCGCGATTGTTATGAAGATAAAGAATGAGTAAATATTTTACGAAAGAAACATTATTACCCACAACTCGGATTCGGCAAAAATTAGTACACTGTGATGCGCTGTGAGTTTTTATTTGATTTTTTTTATGTTATATTTTTTCATGTGGTAATGTCCTAATATAAGATACACTTATATTTCCCTTATAAGTGCCATGACGATTGCTGTAATATAATGTCAATTTAATACTACACGGAACGTTAAATTTGCACATAAAGATGATAGACCATGAATCTATTTTCCAAAGCAGTTAAAGTACCGGCAGCATAATTATCGTCACAAACCAACTAATTTCAGGCAATTATGCAAGGCGAACTTCAGACAGATTGTCATAATTCTAATTGTTTTCGAATTAATCACAATCCCAATACTCTTGTATATGTACAGGTCAAGCGATAATGAGCAGACATTACCGTGAGTTGTTTTTATTGATTATAATAATAATAATAATTTATTACGCACAAAGACAATCAAAGAAAACAATGTAACGTGCAGTTTGTGTTATAAAATACATCATGAAACTAATATGAAAATTTACTTCGTGTAAACTAACAATTAGTATACAGGCCCTGGAACCGAGCATCATGTCCCGTGAATGTGAATGACATGTATGGCGCTGCATTGGCTTACTCTTACGGTTTAGGCCTCACTTTAGTGCAATGACACATTGCGAACGAACAGAACTCCTGACGTTTGAGAAAGTTTCTCCTCTACACAAATTATACAAGAATGATACCAGCATGGCATAGCTGCCTGGTAGAGCAAAAGATTATTTTTTTTTAATTTTTAAATTTTAGATCGATAATCAAACAAGTGACCGCCCCCTGCCCTCACGTCCGAATAGAAACTGAGGAAAAATTTTACTTCGCCGATATTTTCGCGGGTATTTTTTTTTTCGGTCTTCTTATTTTTGTTATCCATGAAAATAAATGAAAACTGCAAAATATTCAGTGTCCGGTAACGGAATTTTTCCAACTTTGACTTGTTTTCTTCTTTTTTTTTCGTGAGAAACCTTCGGTGAACTTGTGAGCGGCTAACGACGGTTTTCAGTGTATCTTTCGTTGTGGGTGAAAAAGAAAGATGCAACAGGGGAACTTCAAAACATTCTTCTTGCATAGATTCTTGCCAAAATCCATAGCGCCAAAATGCTTTTTATTCTTAATTTCAATATATTTTAGGTCTGAATGGTGGTGGTGTTGGTAATTTTATCTTCGAATATATGGCCATAATTGGCATGGCAAAACAATTAAACAGGTTTGCCATGTATATTTGGCAGCGCTTTGGAAATACAAAAATAGTGTTGCTGTGTATCATGATCTAGGATTATGTACATTACGTCACCGGTTATTATTTTTATTTTCATTTGTTCCGTTATTTGTGAATGCTCATGAATGTGCACGGTTAAAGCGAAATACAGGCCGGTTTTTGAAACAAATCGAGTGCACGCATTATTATGCAGCCTATGCAAATGAAACTAAATTGGCATAAAAAAAATCGAGCTAAATTCGAGTAAATTAGCATAAATACGTAAGAATTCAATAGTCCACGATGCGTTTCAAAAACCAGCCGGTACTTCTCTTTAAAATGAAATGCATATTCAGAGAACGCTAAGATTTTTCAAAATTATTATTGTTTTAGAACGCCTGCTGTGAATATAAAAAGTGACGGACTTGTAACAACTTTAGTGCGATGGCAGAAACATTTTCCAAATATGTTGGAGCATTTTGTGATCCAGAAAATGGTCAGAATTTCTGGTACTATTGCGAAATTCAATTTTCTTGTGAAAACATCCAAAAGTGTTACGTGTTTAGCACCTACCACTGAACTCTGCCCTAATTTGGCTAGAAAACACCGCCATGAACAGAGCTGTAAACAGACGTATAAACTATAATTACATTTGATGAAATATTTGAAAAAAAAAGGGTGGTACATTGAAAAAGTAAGGATATTAAAGCAGCAGTGAATCTAATTTGGAAAATTTCTATATATCCTAAGAAAATTTAGTGCCGGAAGCTTGCCGGACGGGCACCAAATTTGCATAGGTTACATAGGTTATGCGTATCGTATGCAATTTTTCCAAACTAGTTACAATATAGTAGTGTCATGGAGCAGGACAGTCGCAAACCCAAATTTCGTGAATTGAAACTGAATTTCAGACAGACGCCGTTGATGTTTCGCTGCCCTATCACGGGTGCTGCAAATCATTTAACGTCGACGAAGCATACGCACCACATAAGAATGTAACTTCAGTGCACACAAAACTCGTGTACATGCAGGTTTGCAATCTTAGACTTTGATTTTAAAACCTGCTTGGCTTATGGATTGGCACATAATTTCAATAAAGGTTTCTTCACCACTTGCATACATATTTCACATTTTCATGCGCAAGTTTTTCTCCGATATACAAATTTGGCACATGTTTAGCTGAAGGTGTCCAGTGATGTCCAGTGATGTCCAGTGGTGTCCGGGTGTCAATTATGGTGTAAACCAATAAGCCTACAAAATTACAGAGCTTTGTCTTCTTCAAGTCCATGTCACGTGACGAGGTGTTATATTCATTGGACTTTTCTGAAGATACGCTAAAAACGGCACAGTTGAAAATGGTTGATCCGGCCAAGTTGAAGGACACACATAAGTGAGCACTTTAACCGTTTTGTTCCAATAAGGTACATATCAGTAGTCATATTCCAGAGGCCGTATTCACCAACGCACAGGGAGCCCTCCCTAGGTTCGTGAGCGCTCTGAGTCTATTCTGCTCGCGCACTCTCTACATACCCCTTAGCTCTCTGGGGAGGCCAGGGAGGGCTCCCTGCGTGTTGGTGAATACGGCCTCAGGGTAATCTAACAATAGGGTATTAAAAGAAGCTGAGTACGCTGAAAATTAGCCATCGATTGTCTAGATTCGCATTAGATATTAATAAAAATGTAATTTATAGCTTATGCGTGCACATCCGTCGCGGTGATTACCTAAAGTCCAATATTCATATGCCATCGACTGAGCCATTCACGGTAGCCGGCACACTTTATCTCGTGGACAAATGTGAGTGCACAATTATTGTAATAAGTTAACGGTAATTATGAACGAAGATTAAATACACTAATACACTAACAAGGAAACCGCCAGCTGCATATTTTTTTGTTTCAATCCGCAAGTCACATAGCAAAGGAATTTCTTAGTCATAGAAAACTAGAAACACAGAAACATAAAATTTGAATGTCAAAACTAGAAACATAGAAGCATAAAAATAGAATGTGATAGAAAGATAGAAATGGTCATCAGTACAATTGTTGTCATTTGCAGCCAAATTGCAAGCGAAGGCCAGCCAGTCCTTCTTTAGTTTTAGTTTGTATCTACTCATTATCTGGTGTGAAATCATGTTCATCTATTCCCCTCTAGCTGACTAAAATAGTTTGAAATTAAATTGATTTCAGTGCGTTCTCATAAGAAAAACAAGAATTTAACCGTGATTATGCTGGGCAACGATCTCTCTTGGGAGCGGAAATTGTTCGAAAATGTGAGCGAATTTTTATGATACTGATACACACTAGAATGGCTAACAGCTAACACCTCAATTATTTAGATACAGTAGTCATAGTAATCGACGGGAACCATATATTTACATATGCAATGCACACGAAATTTACGTTATGATAGTTTTATAAACGCTAAGTATAACACAGCATGTTGTAAATAAATATTGGTAAATATTTATTTACAACATGCTTAAAGGGTCAGGCCCATTTCAAGTGACCCCTATCTTTGATGATTTCATCTGATTCTCCATGTCAAATATAGTAGGATGCAACAATTTTCTAATTTTCAAGCGCAAAAATCACTCATTATTCAGCAATTTACCGTGAGCAGTCATACACAGCTATCCATCGCAGTTGGCACGCCCATTCGCGCTGATTGACCGATATCGCAATTGCCACGCCCAATAAAGCATACTGCCCAATTAAAGCGAAGGGGCGTGACAAATGCGAATAATAGTTGGGTATGACTGGCAGGGGTAAATTGCTGAATACTGCGTGAATTTTGCGGTTGAAAATTATAAAAATATTGCATCCTACTATATTTGACATGGCGAATCAGATGGAATCGTAAAAAATAGGGGTCATTTGAAATGGGCCTGACCCTTTAATGTAAGTAAATACATGTTGTAAGATTTGCATTGGGGGAGGATTGGCGAACGCTCTAATGCGAAATACCGGCCGGTTTTTGAAACGCATCGTGGACAACTGAATTTTTATGTATTTATGCTAATTTACTCAAATTGAGCTCGATTTTTTATTATAATTTATGTTGATTAGCATAAACTGCATGTGAATGCTGGTGTGCTCGATGCTTTTCAAAAACCGGCCGGTATTTCGCTTTAAAAAATGAAGGTGAAGATTTCAGATGACGATCGATTTTCCATACCACGCGGCAAATCAATCCAAAGATTGGGTTCCACATATCGATTGGGCGTTTTCAAAGTTGTACTGCGACACGGTTCTGGTCACAGGTAAATTTGAGTTTATCCTATTACTAGTGTCAGCTCAGCATACAATAAACTGGTGCTTGTAAGTAGCCTGTTTTATTTGTATTATTATTTATTTATTCTTTGATAATGGCATGTATGTTGACAAAACTTGCGCGATACATTTGTTGCCGTAATAAATGTTATATTATGTTATGAGTGCGGGGTACTGAATAACGGCAGCTGAGCCTACCATGCCGCTTGCAAATTTTGTTTTCTAGAAAAACACGGAATATATTTTTTTAATTATTGTAGGTCATCAAAAATAAAGTCAAATTTATTCAGCTGCTGCATCAACTTATGGCTGGTGGTTGGCGTATTTGTCTCGTGGACAAGATATTTACTATTACGAGAAGTTTTCAAAGCCTGGTAGGTACCATATAGGCCACTAATTATTCGCAATATCAACTTCATGTGATGTGCAATCATGAAATACGTGTTGAACTGCTGGGAGACATTATATAAGCATTGGACATCCCTATGTTTTCTGTATTATACACATAGTGATGCGTACAACTCAGGTCCTAGCGGCCCGTTCGACGGCGTTCGAAGGTTAATTTTATACAAAGCTGTATGGAAACAACGATTTACAGGTAAAATTTGTAGGTGGTATCGAAAAGGAGATGGACCAAGCAACTTTCTTTCCTAAAGAATGGACACGCTTACGATTTAACGAAAATACGACGACAGTGACCGAAGTACCGGACTGGCAAACAACCAAGGTAATAGATCGGATGCTATATCGTGTGAAGTCGTGTGTGTGTGTATGAGTGTGTGCTGTGTGCGTGGGTGTATGTGTGTGTGTGTGAGTGTCGGTGCGTGTATGTGTGTGTGCGTGTGTGTGTGCGCGCATGTGTGTGCGTGTGTGTGCGCGTGTGTGTGTGTGTGTGCGCATGTGTGTGCGTGTGTGTGCGCGTGTGTGCGTACATGTGCGTGTGTGTTTGTTTTACAAGGTCTATATTGATTAGTTTCAGGATGAAAAGGCAATTACTGTTCCACCGACCACTACAACAGCAGCGCCTCCGAAGCAACCAGATGTGAAGACCACAACATTGGAAGTGAAGCTAAACACCACAGCAAAAACTGCTTCCAAAGCATCAACAACAACAACTTCTGCTGCGACTAATGTTACCACAACATCGTAGCCTTGCTAACTTAGGGGACGTTAGGGATTACATATATTTTGTTTCTTACAATTAGAACAAATTGTTATGCTATGAGATGTCTTTATTTGGAAAATATCTTAACCTTATTATTTACTTAATCTTTATCTATTTGAAAGTCTTGCCATATTTACATTCTGTGATATTATCATGTGCTTTATCTCATTTATTTTTCTATGCATTTGAGTCATATTTTTGTGGAAGTTTGTTATAAGTTCTTGTTGCTCGGTTGATTTTGTTTACATCAAAAACCTTTAGGTAATCAAAACGGGTGTTTGATTTATTTGTTTTATTATGTTTTGTTTCTCAAAGCGAAACCTAGTTTCAAAGTTTCTAAAAGCTAATAAGTAGCACAGTGTAGAATTTTTTTTTAAATAAAAATAAAAATCATGTTTTCTCTCCTCCTGTGATTATGAACATACCATTTGTTTTAAAGGTATAATTGAAGGCGAATAGAATATTAGAAAAAAACAATGAATTCATCTTGGCTACGCGAAACTACCATCAGTGTCATAAACCCGTGACACCTTTGAAACCACCACCAGGCGAGGGAATCATGGGCGATCCCTCCTGGCCCTAGCCCGAAGACGTCGAGCAATTTGTCATCTGGAACTCGTCGCCTACTGCTCAGGACCTCTGCGGAACATGTCATAAGCAAACATTGAATCTGTATTTTCCCTTTGAATAAAGGTGCACGCTCTTGAAGCGTAAAACAAACTAAAAAATTTTTTTTTTTTTTTTAATAAAGTACTATGATCATTGTTTCCAAGCTTGTTCCCAGGATTCTCCGAGCTTGGACCCAGTAAAAACCCAGTAGAATTGTATTGTTTTTCTACTGGGTTTTTACTGGGTCCAAGCTCGGAGAATCCTGGGAACAAGCTTGGAAACGCACTCTCGCCGAGGAGAGCGCAGACAACGATACAATTCCCACCCCTCGCCGCACCGCGGCAAAAAACGCCGCCCATATATAAAAATAATAATAAAATGTATTTATTTATTTTCAAATGACAAAATCGATGCCAAATACAATAAAAGGAACATGTTTGGTCAATAAAAATACTATCCTTATCTTATACTTATTGTTTTTCTAGAGTAAAAAAAACTTATACAAAAATATTACGAGTTATACTATTATTACTATTGTAACACATATACATCACACATATTACGACTTAGTATCAATATTATTAGTGTAATGCATACATATTACACTAACTAATATTCGTACTTATGTAAAACTGCATAAAACAAATAAGACGACGGAAATTATTAACGTAGTAAGAAGTACCTACGAACTAAGACACGACGAATTAAAACGCGGACTCCACAAAGGCACACGATATTAGATCATACCATTTTTTTACAATTTAGCGGCTACACAACGTATCAACGGAGAAAAACGTTATCAAAGTCACAGTAAATAAGTCCACATCACAGCAACAATTAATAGCTACTAATACAATAGCTAAAAAAATTAAACTTAGGGTGGCTCGAGTCCTACGTCCTACCTTTAGATTTTAAATCGAGAAATCAATCAAATAGAAACCTAGGGATTCTCTTAAGTGCCTATGAGGAATTTAGAGCATCTAATACGAAAAACCTCGACTAATCAAGTAGATTATTCGCCACGTGGTTCTGTGTCCGGAGCTCAGCGCCTTTCCTCTTTCCTTCACGACATCACGACCCTCGTAACCAGTAGCTCCTGAAATCATTAAGCTTTTATATTTCCCAAGTCCCCAGAAATAGTAGATAACACGATATTTAAAGCGGTACAACGGACAACTGCCGAGCTTCGAAACATATACTGGGCAACTGCATTCCCATATATTGTATGCAAATGCAAATTCAACGTGAAAACACACTTCGAGCAGCTGTTTGCATAATCTACGCGTACACGGGCGAGAATGCTGCACCTACATACATTGCAGGCTGTTATACCGCTTTAAAAATGTAAAGGTTAAAGCAGACGCCTAAGTTCCCAGTGAGTACGAACAACACCTACAGGAAAGTGAATGGCACACTATTCAGCAAATGGAACTGGAAAACAAAATGATACCTTATGCAGTGGGGAAGTGAACAGTATCTTCTCGTTTTTGCCAGTGGTCCAGTGGAACGACCTGAAATAATAGGGTACATATTATTGAAAAAAAGCGCTTAATTATTTTTCGCCGATCGTTAGCTTAGGAAAGGGCACACTCATTTCTAAATCCAAATAACAAAGGGTAAACATAAACCACATATATATATATATATATCATACAAAATCTTTGTGGCTGGCGAGATTCGAACTCACATCAGCGCACAACCTCTCGATTCACAGTCCAACGCTCTACCGGTTGAGCTATGCTAGCTTATGGAAGGAGGATCTTATAGGAGATAGAAGAGCAATTGCAGTAGCAAATTTGCAAATTTGCATGAAGTCCACAACTATATTATACTTTCCGCATAAACATAAATGAAGATCTTCTTTTTTTACGTTTGAAGAAATTCTTTTAAATAGGGTAACAATCGGCCGAAGGCCGATTCCTCCAGTCGGAGAAGAGCCCGTAGGGCTCTTCGAACGGCTGGTATATATATATTAGGGGAACGGGGTAACAATATGAAGAGGCAGCCATGAATCGGCAAAACTAGAAACATATTTACCTCGTCTGGCAAGTAGAAAGTAGAAGAACCTCCAATAGTCCAATCCGCTTTAATTGGGAGAGTTCAGAGTTGGCCAACCTAAAATTTAAAATACAGTAACAATAATAAAAATTATGGTATTCGCGTTTCCTTAGAGGTACACAATAATTTGAAACCTATGTAGAACAACTGCATTTATGTATAATATTTTACACTCCGTGCCGGAACTGACTAGAGGGAAAAATTAACTCCTAACCTAAGACATGTCAAAGAAACTTTTTTTGCAGTACATCCTTTAAAACACGTACAATACAGGTATATCAATTAGTGTAATTCCTTTGTTTTGCATTTGTTTTAGCGACAGAGAAAGAAACTCACGCATATGGTAATAATATTTGCGCCTCAAGACCGAAGGGTAAAATAAACACACATTACGCACAAAGGGCTTAATAAAAAAATTAAGCGCATAATAAATCATACGTCGATTAAAAAATAAAACATTTACCTGCTAGATGAGAAGTTTCCGCGGTTGCCTTAGTCCTTTTAATTCCATATACATGCGACCACCCGATTGCTTCACTTGGTACGGTAGGAGCCTCCAGTCCTTCAGCTTCAGGTTGTGCATCTGCAATACATGGTTGGTGGGATGCGCTTGAAGTGAAGAGATAAGACATCTAGCCAACAAAATCTATAAGCATAAAACAAAGATTCAGCAACGCAATTATCTCTAGATAATGACTGCTTGAATCGGAGGCCGTTACACGTACATATAATCGTAAGAATCAACTAATAGACTAATCGACTATATAATTTCATTAGCAATGAGTTAGGTATTGTACCACACTATGTGGATCAATATTACCGAGTTTGCTGGCAGGTCCACTGGTCCACTCCATAATAGCTTCAAAGACCGCATATAATCATTTAATGAAACAAACATAAACTCCCTGAACAAAGAAGGTGAAGGATTATATGGAGAGTTCGGAGTCCCTCGTCCAACTTGTAGCATAATGAGAACATAGCAAAAACAATTGATATTTTTTGGGCTCCTACGAAAGCCAGTTCTCGTCCAATCCAGTTCTGCGAGGAGACCACGATTCTATCCCCATAATCATTTGGACGGATCGAAAGTCTTCACTTCCTATAATACAGTTATGAAGAGAAAGACGAATGATCGTCATGCACTAAATGTAAAAAAAAATAGCGAAAGAAGAATGGAAAGATAAAATTTCCACAATTACAAATATTACGTTACGGCAAAGCTATATATTATAATATAATATATAATATAATAATATAATAATATAATAATATTAAACAGCTAAACAAGCACAGTATCATTTAACTGTAATATGCGATACATAACAGACAAACAATACCAGTAAATATAACATCAATTCAATATAACGAGCAAAATTCTCCAAATTTTGACTTTTGCGAACGCGCACGCGGCAGAGGCGGTATATTTTATGCTAACAACGCACACTTATCATACGTAAGTTGTAGCGTTGCGTACACTTGCGTTTTCCCCGTCGGAATTCCCGAGCTCGGGCCGAGTATTTTCCCAGCTTGGCCCGAGAAACTCGGGTTTTCCTAGCTTGGCCCGAGAAAGTTGTTGGAGAATACTGGGAAAATAGTAGGAACAAGCTTGGAGAGGCCTAGTTTCTCGGAACAAGCTTGGAAAACATTAACAGAGTAACTGGTAAGCCCCTTTTTGAGCAATTTTAGCATGGTTCGAAACGTATTTTACTTTGAATGTTGCTGATGAGGGAGTGAACAGTGAACTATCCTCAGCAATCTCTGCAAGAAGAAATTTACATAGAATGAGCGTTTTAGCATGAAAAATGGCTAGTCTGTATTCAAATTTTTAAAATACAAACACACATTTTGGACTTTTATAAGTAGAATAAACACGATGTATTATTCGTGCACATAGTTCCTTTTTATGGCTTCCTTAGAAACCAAGGCTTTGTTTAGGATTGCTGCACTATCTTTCGCCAATGTAGTTCAACTCATTTATTGTTTAACGTGTGCTTTTCTTTTTTAAAGTTTTTAATTACAAATCCACAACGAAATTATAATGATTCTAAATACCACCATACAGGCGAATACAATGATAGAGGCATAGAGAATAAAATAAATATGGAAAACTTTTGCAGACCACAGCTTCTGGGAAAGGAGCGATGAAAGTTCATTATAAGATTGAAAGATTATTACCCAGTACAATAATACGACTGTGGCAGCGGATAGGACGTCGTGGCTTGCTGTGAGTTTGGAATTATAAGTGTGTGTGTGTGTGTGTGTGTGTGCGTGTGTGTGTGTGTGTGTATGAGTGTGTGTGTGTGTATGTTTGTATGTGTGTGTGTGTGTGTGTGTGTGTGTGTGTGTGTGTGTGTGTGTGTGTGTGTGTGTGTGTGTGTGTGTGTGTGTGTGTGTGTGTGTGTGTGTGTGTGTGTGTAGAGGCATTGGTGTTCGTTTCTGTACGTGTATTCGTTTCAATTGTCAAGTATCAACCTCACTTGCTTTACAAATCAACTTGTTTATCTGCCAATTAAGTATGGGTGACGGAAAAGCGAGCATAATTTAGACAATCTAATATATTTTCCAGACAGCTGTGTGTTCCTGCCTTCGTAAGAATTATCATAGTTGTAATTTTTCTAATTGGAGTTGGACTGATCTTTTCGACGATACTTCTATTTGTGGACGTGAAGATACCGTTTAACAGGTGATGTTTTATGTTTTAGTATTGTGCTCATTTATCATTTATTGAGCCGGCCGTGCGCGCTCGGACACCAGGCACTTGGCACACCCTACGCATCTATGCTATTGTCGCAATGACTTTCGACTGTGTGGCGGCGCGAAAATGATGCCGCGCGAGTGCCAAGATGGCGCTGCCCAAGTAGCCCTTAATTCGCACTTCCGTCCTTCCGTGCCGTCCATCCGTGACAATAACAAAAACTTTTCAGAACAACGGAGAAACAACATCAACTCAATTGTAATCCAGTACGAGTCGAAATAGACGAGAAGTTTTTCTTTGGGGATCTCTATGCCAGTAAGTGGTGTTTTCTTTCTAGATATTGCTTTCCCCACTGACCTACGAAGTCAAGGATGGAAAAAAATATTAAATATTTTAACTATTAACATAGTAAAATATGTACATCAGTAAGTTGAAAGATATTCAGTAACAATTGTATGCTCGTTTTTTTTGTAACTATCTTGTATCTTGTCTTGAACATAGTTAAAAAAAGAGATATGTATGGTGTCAATTTCCTAAGAGTAATCATTTTCATCCTGAACAACATTTATCAGAGTCGTAGCAACGAAGTAGCAACGAAGCAGCACCGTTGTAGGAAAATGTTTTAAACAAGATGTTCAGCAATGTTACGTTTAACTGGTTTAACTTTAGCTGTTCGTTCGGGTGGTGTCGGAAATTTCGTTTTCGAATACATTGCGTTACTTGGCATTGCAAAACAGTTGAACAGGTTTGTTTATTTACTTTTTTTTAAAATAAGGATCATTTTTCGAGTCTTATTGTTAGTAGAGTACTTTGTTATAATAGTGCAGAATGCAGCAAGGTACGTTTCGAAAACTGGGCGTTATTTCGTTTTAAAGCGAAATACCGGCCGGTTTTTGAAACGCATCGCAGGCAACTGAATTCTTACTTATCTATGCTAATTTCCTCGAATTTAGCTCGATTTTTTTGGTGTAATTTAGGTTCATTTGCATAATCTGCATAAGAATGCTGGTGTGGTCGATGTATTGCAAAAATCGGCTGCTATTTCGCTTTATCACTTTCCAGAAAAGGGTTTCTGATCGATAGTATCTTAGAACGCCCGCCATTAGAATCGACAATGAAAAACTTTTACGGCGTGTAGTGCGGAAGCAAGAAGACTTCGCCAATTTATTGGACCCAATTGTAATAATGAAGATGGTCAGTTTAAACGTGGACGAATTAGGTTTAATATGGAAATTGAAATTGAAACAAACTCTTCTCCCATAGAGGATTTATAAGCACTTTCCTCCCAGTGGAAAGTGTCCGTGGCCGTTCGTAAGCACTTTCACTTTATATAGGAGAAATATACGTATCGTAACACAATACTTTCCAAATAATTCAAATACTGCATGCAAATTAGCACTTTCCACGGGGAATGAAGTGCTTATAAATCCTCTATTACGACAAACATCAGTCCTTTCAAGCGTTATGTCACATGGTTTGTCACATACATCCAAACTTCCATCAAACATCTCCGTGAATACACTATAGAATCACAGAATAGGGCACAAATTGCACAAACTAAAATGACACTGCAGTTGCCTACCATAACCTTTCATAAATTACCTATTGCTTTCAGCCACCAGGCAACAACACGGCAAATGTTAAGCTCACGTACAACGGATGCTGTGTAGCATTTAATGCCAGTGAAGTATATGCACCATACAAGAATGTGACCGCAGTCTACTCGACACTCATATACGCACAGGTGAGGTGTTTTCTGGCTAAACGAACTTTTAAAGGGATCAGTTCACCTTAAATTTTGTCCGTTTTTTTTTGCTTTTTCATTTTCTATAAGGGATAATAAAAATTTGGAATACAAAAAGTAGTGTTCAATTTCAATGCTCACGAAGATATTGGGTGATAAAGTGGTGGATTGATCGGTCCGAAATGCAAAAAGGGCAATTGTCCTGCCTTGTTTGTATAGAAAATAAAGAAACAAAAAAAAACAGACACAATTTGAGGTGAACCGATCCCTTTAAGGCAAATGTTTGATAAAGTAGATGAAATACCGCTTTCAGCCATTGTCAAGTGTCAAGTAATCATTAGAGTTGGTAGAAGAATATAGCTAGATGGACAACACTTTGCAAGGCACAGGGAAAAAAGAAGTGAACCGCTATAAATATTGAATGATTTCGATATGCAATGCAGGACCAATGGTGGAATAAGGTACATCAGAATTGGACATACCAATTTGGTGTACCTTATTTTGCCCAGTTATGGTACTGATGTTCCTCGAATCTCAAATTTACATTTAGTTGTGAATTTTTCTCAATTTTTGAAATGCAAATAAGGCTGTACCCGGGTTTTTTCAGTGGCTCACAGAAATTATTCGTCTCGGGCTGTGCTTCAAAACTAAAATGACAGAACACTATCCTACCAAAATAACTATGAATTAACAACATTCAGAGTTTCGTTTACTTCGACTCACTGACACGCGACGAGGTGCTTCACATGCTGCAATTTTCCGATTCGACATTAAAAACGGCAGAATTGGAGTTAGTTGAACCGGCCAAGATAAAGGACACACACAAGTGGGCTTTCGAAATTCGTTTTCTTTACTATGTTTGGTTAGAGACAGCAATATACAATATTCTGCCATGACTCAAGTCCTCAAGTGAACAACGAGCAGTCTTTCACCTACACTCTTGCTTTCAACCTTAAATGGCAAAGGGTAATTGTCCTGCCTTGTTTGTATAGAGACAATTACCCTTTGCCATTTTGGACCGATCAATCCACCACTTTATCACCTAATATCTCCGTGAGTATTGAAATTGAACACAACTTTTTGTATTCCAAATTTTTATGATCCCTTATAGAAAATAAAGAAACAAAAAAACAGACACAATTTAAGGTGAACCGATCCCTTTAAGTCTATATGGAAGTTGAACGCAATATTAAACGCTATGATTGTTGTATTTTAAAACATAAAACAGTAAACAACAGTACCTGTTTCTGAGATGGATTTTGTAATCTGCATTAACATAACATAACATAACATAACATTTATTACGAACATAAAATGTCGCACAAGTTTTGTCAAGGCATTCATGTACATCGTTGGCATAGCGCTATGATTAGAATGAAAAATCAAGCGCAATTCGAGCCCACATATGTACACAGGAGTGCAGTTGACCATCATCGTTTCAAACATCTGCGTGTTATAACTCTTTATAATTAATTGTTAAACGAAGCATTCAGTCTGTGCGTGCACATCCGTCGCGGTGACTATCTACGTTCGAGATTTCATATGCCATCGACTGAACCATTCACGATAGCAGGGACACTGTATCTCGTTGAAAAACGTGCGTTCAGTACTTATTTGGAATCCTTCATTAAATTTATTTTACCCTGAAATTACAACTGCTTGCAGGGAGGTATGGTGGTAAATTAATAAATAAATTATAAAAATGTGCGCTCAGAATATAGTTTATCTTTTCTGTTGTTTAGTTTTTTTGCGTTGAAGTAGAAGCTGTTGCAACGGGAATTTGATGATGCCAGATTAGCAAGCATATATGTTTCATGCAAGAACTTTTGACATTATTGAGCTGTCACGCCCACCAAAGGCTCGTTCGAAGGGGCGTAACGCGCAAGAATGAAATCTGAATAAAGAAGGAATAGAGGAAAAATTTAGGCTCACCCACCTAGTTAACATTTAAAGCGAAATACCGGCCGGTTTTTGAAACGTATCGTGGTCAACTGATTTCTTACGTATTTATGCAAAGTTGCTCGAATTTTGCTCGATTTTTTATTCTAATTTATGTTCATTTACATAAGCTGCATAAGAATGCTGGTCTACTCGATGTGCTTCAAAAACTGGCCGGTGTTTCGCTTTAACCCAAAACGAATTAACGATCTTATATTGTTCCAGTGCGAAATCAGAAGCAAAACCGTAATATTTCCGTAATCATGCTGGGAAATGATCTGCGCTGGGAACGGAATATATTTTACAATGTGCGGTATAATTTGTGTGCCAAAACTTTACAATTATATAAGAAGTAACTTTATAGGATTGTATAAGTAGTATCTTTACGATTCTATAAGTAAGAAGTATTATTATGCACTTCGGCGGCAGCCTATGACTTAGTTTAATAGATTTCATGGCAAGCGCACGGTTTGCTCTGTGACGACGCAAATATTGTGACTATTGTAAGATGGTATTGCGAAGTTAAAACAAAGCAATACACTGAAAGCTAAGATATAATAATCTAATGCTGTAATAAATATTCAAACATTCCAATTATTTCTAGACCGCAGTCGATTTCCCGTTCTATGTGGCAAACCAGTCGAACGATTGGGTTCCACATATTGACTGGGCGTTTTCCAAGTTGTACTGCGATACGGTGCTGATTACCGGTACGTTTCTTTAGTTCCAGAAATTATTATTTTAAAGCGGTATAACATCCGGTTGTTGAAAAGTATTTTTTACCCTGTATTCCCAGTAACGTTTCTAAACGACCTAGCGATACAACGCGATTTTTTATACTAATTAAATTAAATTGCATCAGCGTATGGGAATGAAGTCGTCTAAAAGATATTTCAAAAACAGGTCGTTATGTCGCTTGAAAGATGGCTGTCCTGAGTAATGACTACATTGTAGCTTTATTTCGTTTTCATTTTGTTGTACGCTGTCGAGCACCTTAACCAGGCACGTCTTATGAATTAAATTTAGCCGCTGCATCAACTTATGGCTGGTGGCTGTCGTACTTCTCTCGTGGGCAAGATATTTACTACAATGAGAAATTCTCAAAACTATGTAAGTACTATACTATGTCACCAGACTTACAAAGATTACGATAGAGAACTTTGATAGAATCCAAATATTGATTTACGCCTTTTAATTATAAGATTGTGCTTCATAAGGCATCTATATTGGAAGCAACACACCCAGGTTTTCATAAAAAGATAGAAGTGAAACACTTAGATCTCGTGATCCTCTTCCTTTGCTTTTTTTTCAATATCGGTTCACCTGAGGCCTGAAATAGTGCTTGTTTTTGATAATTACCCTTTTTGCACTCCGGACCGATCAATCCACCACTTTATCACCTAATATCTTCGTGCGTATTAAAGGGATGGGTTCACTACAAAATCACCTTGTTTTTATGCTTTAGTTTGATTGTACAAAGGTAAAATTAAACAAAGATCATAAAAAATGTTTCTTGAATTAATCCCTAGGGAAGATATTAGGTAAAAAGGGTGAGTATTGATCGATCTTCCGATAACATGAGTAAACAAGATAAACTAAGGAAGCTAAGAGATATGGCTGAAACACACTGTTTTGAGCAAAATAAACTGTAGTTTTCATCGTTTATTTTACTTAAAGGGACAGGCCCATCAAAGTAAACCTATATTTACGATACGTCCATAGTGACTATCAAGCATTTTTATTACAATATATACAAACTAAATTTCACATATTTGCCATTGAAAACTTTTTCCGATGCGCTCTGCTCAAATGTATACCGTAGAGCCGCAAATATCCTTGTCCTCAATGCAAATTTATCGTGAAATTATAATGCGATTAAAATTTGCATATATAGCTTTGAAAGCTGCAGTTTTATGGTATACATTTGAGCAGAGCGCATTGGAAAAAAAGTTGTCTAGGGCGAATAATGGTGAAATTTAGTTTGTATATATTGTAATAAAAATGCTTGATAGTCATTATGAACGTATCGTAAATGTAGATTTATTTTGATGGGCCTGTCCCTTTAAAACACAGAAAAAACAGTGTGTTTCAGCAATATCTCTTAGCTTCCCTAGTTTATCTTGTTTACTCATGTTCTATTAACCCTTACAGAAAATAAAGGAACAAAAAAAACAAATACAGTTTAAGGTGAACCGATCCCTTTAATTGTCCTACAACCTACAACTCCATAAATATATTGTGTTTGATACACGTATACAATTTAGACGGCGTAGAACGGGAAATGGATCAAGCGACATTCTTTCCACAAGACTGGACGAGGTTAAGGCTCAATCTTAACGGAAACACTACGACCGTTAGCGAAGTGCTGGACTGGGAGAAGGTATAGCGTTTCGAATTTTAAAGCCGCATTGTACCTATGAAATCTGCATATGATACGAAATTCCTATGTATCCTATGCAAATTTTTGGTGCTCGTCCGCAGCGTCCGGCACCAAATTAACTAGGATACATAGGATATTCGTATAATATGCAAATTCGGCTTTAAGAGTACTTGTACATTGCGTTTAGACCACTTTGAAAGTGCAGTTTTAGAACGAGAACTATTAGCAACCTCAAGTCAGAATGTTTTGGAAATATCTGTGAATTCATAAATTGCGAACATTCCCAAGGGGCAAGCTAGCGTAATCACATGCAAAGCGCTGGACCCTGCTAATGGTAAGTGATCAGCAATTGCCTGTAATTATGTGATAATTGCAGTACGTGACGAAGCCGAAACGGCGCACTACGGTGACTAGAAGGACATCTGCTGTCACAAAGAGTGCAGGATTGTCAAAGGAGGGTTCTGCAAAACCTACAGTATTGTTTGACGAGAAAGAAAATTTATGAGTATTGTCAGTATTGTCTTACTTTGGTTGAGCACACAGATAGAGAGAAAAGTTCTCTTTTTAATGTTTTCCGAAAATTGTTCACAGTTTAGGTTTAGATGTCGTAAATTGCGTTCTCATTATTATGTTTTTTTTTTTGCTCTAGATATATCACAATTTGTGTGTAATTTCGTTTCATCTTTTTTATGTGTGTATGCTCTACAACAACTATTTACTCATATTCACTCATATAACTGTAAGAGAATATAAGCTTGCCCAATTGGTAGCATGAATTACTCTTTTGCTGTCGTAGATAGTTTCGCTTAGGCTTACGCTTACTTAGGGTACAATTTTGATAACGCGGTATAATTTAAAACGGGTGCTCTAATTTTTTATTCTCTCAACAATAAAAAGTGTTACATTGTCGATTGTCCTGTTCCTGGATAAAAGAATTAAAACGGGTTTGTTTGATTCGAATATGGAACAAAAAATATATGTAGGTAGTTTTTGGAATGAGCTGACATGCTGAGAAGTGTTTCCGAGCAACGTAAACGATGTTAAAGCGAAATACCGGCCGGTTTTTGAAACGCAGCGTAGACAACTGAAATCTTACGTATTTATGCTAAGTTGCTTGATGTGTTTCCAAAATCGGCCGGTATTTCGCTTTAATATATGTGTGCCCCTCACAACGGTGCATTTCTGGTATAAAATTGTTGGTGGTAGTACATCATACATACACCATCATTTCAAAAGCCCCTCACACCTGCCATACCCTATTCATAAAATAACATATTCAAATTTGTTCCAATTTAAATTTTATAATTTCCGGCTCTTCTTATGTTAATTAAGCAGAAAATGTAAATCAACACAAATGTTGAAATGTTTGTTTTGAGTAGTTTGAGTAGTTGAACTTCCAACCTTGTTTATTATATCGTTTGGCATACATGAGTACAAATGGTTTCGTTATATGTGTATTGCTTTCTCTTCATCATATTATTTGTGCACACCTCGGTGTTATTTTTAATAAATAATAAATAAATGAGTACTGACCGACAATGAGTATTCATTTTATTTTTCTTAGGTTCGTTTATTTCCAGGACATATTGATTTAAGAAGGACGATGAATGCTTATTCTTATTATATAAAAGAAACCATTTTACCGACAGCAATTAGCAGACAGCGAGTGATGCGCTGGGGGTTCCTGTGAGTTTGTCTGATGTTTTTCCGAAATCACGTAAGTGGAATCATCCGATAACCAACTGTCGACAGCTAAATAAAGGCAATCGATAATTAATTTACACCCAACTTGACCGTCGAGGAGGAGTACTTAACCTTATGTTTTGGTTTGTGGACTACAAAATTGTGTAGTTGACTTACAGGGCCGGCCCGCAAACACACATGCAAACGCACATACACACGCAAACACGCACACACACACACGCATACCACATACACACAACACATACACACCACACGCACCACACGCACACAGGTGTTCATGTAATTATGATGCAATTTCAGTCAATTATGTCGCGCGTTCTTGAGAACGCTTGTTATCCTTTGTTGTTTTGGACTGTTAACAATGACCATACTTTCCTATGTACGGAAGTTTCATCACATTAACACAAACATGTGAGTTTCGGTGCTTTGGAAAATTCAATTTTGAATAATTATTGGGAATACTCGTGTAAAATATAACGAGCTGTACTAAATGGTATATTGTCAGTTTGGTCCCTTGTCAGTATGCATCATTATGAAGCTTGAAGCATCACCTTTTGAGACTAGTTAGTTGCATATCATTAAAAGAACCAACAATTAAAAACAGTTTAGACCAGAGCAGACGACTTGCCCACTTGGAATACCCATTGAAGAAGAAGAGAAATTTTATTTCGCGGATATCTATGCTGGTATGGTACTAATTTCGGCAACTTAAAAAAAAGTGTATTGCTTTGAAGACTTTCTCTTTGAAGACTTTGGTTCATACAACTTGTTTTACATAAACCTGGACTTTTGAGGACTTCACAGTTGTGGCGTGGGCAATATCATCTTTGAGTACCTGGCCTTTGTTGGAATGGCACACGAATTAAACAGGTCAGTGTCATTCAAATATTAAATCTGGATAAAAAGTGTACATTCTACCCATGATGAACAGTTTATACCTTACAATAATGAGAAACAGAACCTGCAGTTGTTTTCGTAAACAATATCCTCAGGTTACAGACAGTGTTTTTGTGAATAGTCTTCTTTTTTTCGCGAGTTTATCGCAGATCTCGCTCGACCTCCTGGCGAACATCTGGCGCAATCACAATATTTGCGCGGTACTAATAAAAAAAATGTGTTGTTTAGAACTCCTGCAGTGGATATCAAAAATGAACGTCTACTGGAGCTTTTAACTGATTGGAGACGTCATTTTCCCAATTTGCTGAACAATTTTGTGTTCAAACGAATGGTGATTCAGGATTTACTCGCTTTTTTTTTCAAATCATTCTTTCTTTCAAACACCTGCAGTTACCGTAGTCAGCTAGCTTTTGTATGAGGACAGTTACTGTAAACTTTATTCTATAAGGTAAATTTTGGTATATCGTGAGTTTTCCAGCTGTCTGAAGTTATTGTTTCTGAAGCACTTCACAAGAAATTTCATCAAAAAAGGTTTTCGGTGGTCATCATTGCTAGCTAAAGTTGCAACCCGCAACTAACGATAAAAAGATGAAGAGTTCCGGGTTATGTCAATCCGCTGAAACGGTGCACAGCAAATAGGCTATCTGATCAAGAAAGAAAGTGCGTAGTTTTCAAGAAGGCACTACGAAATAATAAAATGTTTGATGGTTTCAGTTTCAGCCCGAAAGTACTGAAACTATAAAAGTGCCACTGCACAGCTGTTGTGACTCGTTTGATGTTGAAGATATATACGCTGAAGCAGAAGATGTCCAATCAGTTTACACAACACTTGTGTACATGCAGGTTGGCCGTTGGCGTAACCTTAGGACTAAGACTTCACTGAGAGCCGATGAGTTGCGCGCCGCACCATTTCGGGAAACAAACTGCGCGCCGCAAAGGAATGGGAAACAAAACGCGCGCGGAATAGAAATGGCGCGCAAAGTGTTTCCCGAAAAGGTGCGGAAATGGTGCAGGGCGCAACTTGCGCCCCGCACCATTTCCGCACCTTTTCGGCAACGTTTTTGAAAGCGCTCGGGGGATCTGCCGTAAGTGCAGTTGTTGTACTAATATTTTTCCGCAAGCATAGGTCTCACATGTGTTGTGTGGCCTAGTGGTCTAAGGCGTTGTTCAGAGAAAGTATATAACAAGAGTGTAGGTTTCGAATCCAACACGCTGCTTTCTTTTTGCAGTTGCTACTTTTCCCTCACCGTTTCCGCATCTTTTCGGCAACGGTTTGGGGGTGTTTCCCGCAACAGTTTGGGGGTGTTTCCCGCACCAAAACGGCAACCAGAATCGTTGAAAAAACTTTTGCGCCGCGCATCAAATTCTTTTGCGGGAAACACCCCCAAACTGTTGCCGCGCGCAACTCTTGAGTTTCGTTGTTAGGACTAAGACTAATTACTAGAGCTAGCGAACACAATTGCATAATGTCTATAAAAATGCGCGACTACTAAGATATAGTGCACTCATTCAGAATGCACAGTATCTACGAATAACCTTGTGAGTTTGTTCTACTGGTTCTCCTAATTACTTACTCATCAGTCGGTGTGCCAAATGATGGCCAGAGTATCGCCGATTCGCCACAAGGCCTGTGCTAAGGGCAAACTGCTCACACAACAAGCTTCCCAACAATATTATTTCAATTGTTACATTCAGAGTTTTGTGTACTTCCAATCATTCACGCGCGACGAAGTAATGAAGTTGCTTGAATTTTCTGAAAACACGATGGATGATGTGCGTTTAAGGATTGTCGACCCTGTGAACCTTGTTGGCACACATAAGTGAGTATCGTTTTGCTTTTTTTGTAAAAAGTGTCGGCTAATTGCAACTCAAAGAAGAAGAACATGCTATGTGCAGTAGGAGGTAGGAAGCTCCTATTCTTTCCCTAAAGCGAAATACCGGCCGGTCTTTGAAACGCATCGAGAACACCAGAATTTTTATGCAGCTTATGCAGATGAATATAAATTAGAATAAAAAATCGAGTTAAGTTCGAGCAAATTTGCATAAGTACTTACGAATTCAATTGTAGGCCGGCCAGTAGTTCCCTACAAGTGTGTAAAATTACTGTACGTTCAGTCAATTCAATACGTGATTAACTTGAAGTTGTTGAGATTGCTGCTGCATGGCAGACTTTGACGAGTTATTGTGATCCGAGGAGTGAGCTAATTACCAGATGGCGCACTCGTGGCGCACATGTGGCGCAGCTCCCGGGCCTAGTAGGGGTGCGCCACGTGACGCGCCTGTAGCGCACTCTTTTTTTTTGTGCGCTGCGAAGTCAAACTCGGGAGAGTTATAGAGTTCTCGCGTAGATAAATAAAAGACAAATTAAATATGTATATTCAGTTTATGTGTGCACATCCGTCGTGGGGACTTTGTGAATTCAACAATTCATTCGCAATCAACGGAACCATTCACTATTGGCGCCACACTTTATCTGGTTGAGAAATGTAAGTCAAGCCTTTTTGGGAATTTATTTTATACGTTGTATTTTATATACGTTGTATTTTACACGTTATTGTATATAGTATATACGTTGCATTTATTCGTTGTATTTACGGTTTTCGTGGTTACGGATAATCAGTAATATTTATGGTATGGTAGGTACACGCGAAATGTTACCTCAACAATCTGGAACATACATTCTCTCAAAACGTACTTATTCGAACACGAAAATAAGCTAGAACCTTCTTTACTACGGTGCCGGTCCATGTACTTCCGCTTGGGGTCATCATCTGACTGATTTTATGCATGGATAAAGTAGTTATAATCCTTTCAGTACGATCTCAGCAGCAGAAGAAGAACGTAAGTGTGATCATGCTTGGAACCGATAAATCGTGGGAGGAAAAATTATTTGAAAATGTGAGTTTTGGAAAGTTTCTTTTCAGATTTGGTGAAAAATTAGACCTAATTGTAAGGAACTACAGTTACTGGTTATATCTCTTTTTATGCGAGATGTGGACCAGCTGTACACCGCGACACACAAACGCACGAACGCATGACCGCGCAGACACTGTGTGTCAGGAGATGGAACGTACTAAGAATGGTGGAATGGTGTTCGGTTGTGTCCACGCGTGTCCATGTGTGTCTGAGTGTTATGTTCAGTGCACACTATGCACTAGGCTAGTGGTGGGTTTGATTTTGTGAACAGTGTGAATTTTAGACCACAATCGACTTCCCGTTCTATGTAGCAAATCAATCCAAGGATTTTGTCCCACATGTCGATTGGGCGTTTTCAAAGTTGTACTGCGATACCGTGCTGATTACAGGTAACGATTGAGTTTTAACCCGAAATACCGGCCGGTTTTTGAAACGCGTCGCGGACCATTGAATTCTTACGTATTTATGCTAATTTGCTCGATTTTTTATTATAATTCCTGTTCATTTGCATATGCTGCATGAGAATGCTGATGTACTCGATCCGTTTCAAAAACCAGACAGTATTTCGCTTCAAATTAGCCATCACCAAATATTTTTCATTGTCTACAGAGGAGTTCTCTTCAATATTGACAAGACAATTACTCGCATGAAAGCTATGGCATGCCATGTTACACAATTTTTTTAAATTTCTTATTCGTGAAATTATTGATTGAAGAGCGGAAAGAGATACTTATTCGTAACGCAATGGTTTTGATTTTTTCTGTTAGCATCCGCCTCTACTTATGGTTGGTGGTTGGCTTACTTCTCACGAGGACAAAATATTTATTACAACGAGCATATTTCTCCGCCAGGTATGAGTATTTCATTTGGAACCTAGAAGATGTTTCATACTTCTGCCAGTCCATAGCGAAGTAAACTGTGGGATTTGAAAACGCATGATGGTGGACAACGACATTTACATACGTTGTATGCAAATTAATATAATTAGAATAATCAAATATGAGTTTCAGTTGCATACTCTACATGGGAACTTACTTCCAGCATACGACTAAAAAAACCTCAAAAATTTTTCGCGTCGGTGTCAATAAATGTGTCAATAGCATACTTAATGAGTAACTGAGTGGATATATTGATATGTGACACAGCGGGAACTTCCCGATCGCGCAGCGGGCAAGCGCACAAAGGGCGCGCCGCGAAGATACGGCGGTAGCGCGGCGCACTATTTGGAACGTTTCCATTCAGGCGGTGTTGTGGCACAAATGTACCAGGAGACCTTCTTCCCTCAAGACTGGATCCGCTTAAGAATGGACGAAAAAACGCAGCAAATCAGTGAAGTTGTCGACTGGGTGCAAGATAAGGTACTTTACCTTTTTTATTACTTTTAACTTCATTTTGTTCCTTTTTATAAACTTTATTGGTCTTTGCCGGATTCCCTCAAGCTTTGAAAACTAATGGGTGCAGCGGTTTTTTTGTACACAACCTTTAAAGCGAAATACCGTAGGGTTTTTGAAACGCATCGAGTACATCAGCATTCTTATGCCTTATGCAGCATATGCAAATGAACATAAATTTGAATAAAAAATCGAGAATCGAGCCAAATTTTTTGCATGAATAGTTGTCCACGATGCATTTCAAAAACAGACCGGTATTTCGCTTTAAACATTGCAAAAACATGTGTTCTGTATTCTGATTATGGAGTCTCAATGTATGCGATTCGCACTTACGAAAATGACAAATGCCTGTCCATGTTCGACTCGATGTAAATGAGATGGTCCCGCAGCGATTTTAGATCTATTTCAAAACAGTACGGATATTTTTCAAATAGCACGGGTCTGATGCGGTTCTGTTCCAAATAGCACGGGTCTGATGCGGTTCTGTTCCAAATAGCACGGGTCCGGGGCACTTTCACTGCAGGACCATGGCAAACGTGCGATTCGCATGGGTTACGGTATGCAGTTGACATGCATGTAAAATGACTTGAACATGGACAGTGGTTTGTCATTTTCGCAAGTGCGAATCGCATACATGGAAACCCCCATTACTGATAAGGTAACGTATGAAATTCATTTAGAAAATGTTACAACGTATCCTGAGGAAGAGCGGAAAAGCGAGATCAAAACAACGATCAACATCAAATGCTACTATTGTCGAAGGTTGACAATGACTTCTACTATCCAAAAAAATTTAAAGCGTGACAGCTGGTTTTTGAAGCATATTTCGGACAAATGTTGTACGCAAATGACTCTAATTATACTAAAAAGAAAGCTGTCAAAGAGTGCCAACATAAGTTTCAAAAACCGGCGGTTATACCACTTTGAACACGCTCGAACGAAGTTTTTTATCAAGTGGCTGGTAGGTTGCGACATCTTATGGTTGGAATTTTTTCTCACTAATGTTAATATTTCGCCTTATTCTATTGTTTTCAATTTTTCCTTTAAACTAAAGATTATTAATGATCAGTGCTCGTTTCATGATGAAAATTAGTAAAAATTAGTGTATCACTGAAACCAAAGCGACCCCCTTATCCTCCGTGTTTCATCTCTGAGTATGTATCTTTTTGTTGTCTTTTTATTTTATTTTTGTAATCCTTCATTGCGAAATATTAAATATTACAGTGTTGAGTCTATTTAAGTGTGAGTGAGTGGCACCGTCAGCTACGATACGGGTCCTTGTTTCTGTTCAATAATATTTTATGAACCTATGTATGAACCTGTCAGTGTTCAAACAAAGTTGTTACGACGATCACATGTAGTTTTCTTTGAACAACACATGTATCCAAATAGTTCTTTTTTTTTGTCAATAAAATCGTTAGTGATAAAGTATTATTTGATCTAGACATTAACACAAGAATCCTAATTTTGAATACAAACTACAAAGTTTAGTTTTTTGAAACTGAACTACAAACTACAAAGCTCATTTTCGACCCCAGTCAGAGATGGCAAAGTGTGCATGTTGGTTATGAAGGCTGCCCTGCTGAGGCCTAGGATAAAAGTAGTGAGCCGGGTGGTACGGCTGACTACGGTAGGGATTATGTGTATTATACTCGTGCGGTTGACCCTGCCGGTAGTATTGATTGTAGTATTGATTATATCGTTCAGCTTGAGTTTGATGATTATTGAAGTGTTGACCGAACCATTGACGTTTGACACGGGACGGATGGACTGAAATTTTTTCGAATATAGGTTTTCGAAACAGAGTATTATTACTTATTGTTGTTTGGAAGAACCTGGAACTTTCGTTTAAAAATACCGCCCGGTTTTTGAAACGCATCGTGCAAGACTGAGTTATTACCTATTTACGCTAATTTGCTCGATTTTAGCTCGATTTTTTATTCTAATTTATGTTCATTTGCATAAGCTGCATAACAATGATGTTGTACTCGATGTGTTTCAAAAACAGGCCTAATGGCTTGAAATTCTACTAAAGTTCTTCATAGGCTGTTCCAAGCAATTGAACTTTTAAATCAGGAACATTATGCGCCATTGGAACAAATTATTATTTAGATTTCGTGAAAATATACATGTGCTATTTTACCGCTTAAAATTACAGCACTTTACAATGCCTGCGCTACTACTCGTGAACTCTTTCATAATTACGCACGCCATGTGTGAATTTTAAAACCAACCTGTTAAAGCAGTAACTACTGTAACTACTAGGATGAGTAATATCAGAGTACTGTAGCGGCAGCAATTCATGATGTTAGTAAGTGATGGACATTTATTATCTTCTAATATAAGAAGGATCGAGCGATTAGTGACTAGTTACGTCTAATTAAGAACAGGAAAGTACCAAGAAACCAGAGTGTTACTAGCTAGTTCCCGTTCTTTTAGCTGAACCATTTTACTCTTTTAGATACATGATCATATGATCTCAAGGAGAAATATGAACAAGATCTTATAGTGTTTATTAAAATATGGATCATTTTCAAATGAATATAATTACAACAATTAAAGCAATTACCTCGAATAGTAATTGCTACCTCTATGAATGTAAATAAGTTGGCACAAACATTACATAATAGTACTACGTTACCACTATATATTTCATACAAAGACAAAGTTCCATATAAAGCATAGTACCTGTTTAAAGCGAAATACCGGCCGGTTTTTGAAACATATCGTGGACAACTTAATTCTTACGTACTTATGGAAAGTCGCTCGATTTTAGCTCGATTTTTTATTCTAATTTTGTTCATTTTCCTAAGCTGCAAAAGAATGCTGGTGTGCTCGATATGTTTCAAAAAGGGGCCGGTATTTCGCTTTAAGAAAATTGTTCATTCACGAGATCTACAGTATTCAATAGATTGGAATACGACTATTTAAGACATGATTATCTAACTGAAAGTACTCGTATGGGTATGATAGATAGTGGGTTTTGTTTGTGGGATCCTTGTTAGGGGGCTGTATCTGCATTGGACACCCAGGTAGAGCAGACAGAGCTGAGATAGACAGAGAAGAGTGGAGAGACCAGAGAGCGCCTGGAAATTATTTTTATTCTATTTTATTCTATAAAAAGTAATAATAACAATGCAGTGAAGTAACTCTATGTTCTGGCTACGGCTGCCACCAATGCACCGATGTTTTTCCCTCGAGAAGTCTACTAGAGCTAACTCTCACAACTAGTAAATTAATTTTTGGATGACTTGAATGTAAAGTTAACTTAGGCATTATAAAAAAAATTCAAAATAAAAAAATACAAACCGAAACAGCAACGAATCTCACATAGTACCAGTGTGATGCCTTTTGAAATTGGATCGGAGTTGCGTTAAAGGCGTAGGGAAGGACCTAAACGAGGTATAAGTAATAATGTTTTCAGTAATTCGTTGACATCACAAATATGCCTCACGCGCTCACGCCCATTGCATGCTTCGTTGTGGTGCCTAGACAGAGCTCTTGGTGGTGCGATTCGTTCAAAAACCGCACAGTCGCGGCACAAAAAAGGAGCAGCATCGGGGCGACGCGTACTCCTCTAAAAGCTCGGGGATGTGGCGCAGGTGCATGGAAGGGTGTGCACCCGCATCAATCACATCACCGCGCAACTATCGCGCGATGGTGGCGAATCCCTCGCGCACAATATCCTAGAAGGGGACTGCCGCGCTGTGACCTCGCGTACAGCAACTAACATAATAGGCTAGTCGTTTGACACTTCATTGAGCTTTACATTAGACAATATGATGCAAAAACGACAACTCACATCAAATGACGACTGTACGCTCACAAATGTGGCAATTCCAGATAGAGTTGCGGCGCATATGAGGAACAAGCCGTGCTGAATTACAAAGATTATTAACAGAAAATGTCCGACTATGCTCTGTGCTGGAAAAAAGTGATTGTCCGAAACTGAACAATTTCCTGCGGAACTGCTTTCTACAATGTAACTATTACATTGGTGTATACATGACGTGCTGATCCTTTACCAAACTCCAACATATTTACATGTACCACCCTGCCACATTGAAGCAGTGAGAAAATACAAATAAAATAAAATTCTTACCAAAATACTGGTCAAGAATGCGTATCGGAGTGCCAACTCTTGAATTGTTTCCGATGAATTTGCGAAGCAAAGCGATAGGAGAGCAATTGTGAGGTTGACAATTGCAGTTGAGTAGAGATAAACTGAGTCCGTCTCGTCAATTAGCACTTTCTGTAATTATTATTGGTAATTATCTTTCGTAATTATCATTTCTACAAATTCCAATTGTCTGTGAACATATCAGCTTAAAGTTCTTTGAATGGAGTATTTTGTTTTAATTTAGAGGTAAACGAAATTATATCTTTGCATAAATACGAAAAAAAGACGCGGCACGCTACAACAAAATCATCTTTAAAAAAATCTATTCTGCAGTGGTAATCATAGCCGAAATGTAGGCGATACTTTCAAAAGAAATTCCTTACAAGTAGCTTACCTTTTCTGGTAAAGTGTAGTACATATGATTTGTCACAATGAAATCATAAATCGAAGTCGCCACACATAATATTGTCACAGATGTTAGCTAAAATTGAAGGAATAGATACATAAATAAATAAATAAATAAATACAGTATGAAAAGCATAAAATAGTACTTTGCTTCCTCACTTTTATACCAACATACATAATTTTCATCGTGTTTTATCGTACCTCCAGTAAATAAAAAAACAAATTATGTTGGAAAACAAGTGCTTACCACAAGTAACACGTTTATTATAGTTATCGATCGAAGGTGTTGCATATTACCTGAAAGATTCCGATAAAGTTTTTATGCAAAAATAAGATTATATTTTTCTTTATTATAATGATGGCGGTATAATTAAGAGTTCAAATAATTTTCAGTAATACATCAAATAATTTTTTGACGTGATTAGGAACATACTGCACTCAATATTGAACAATCGTGACGAAAAAAAAACACAATAAACGGGGCAAACTACTCTGTGCATTGTGCGAGAGCTCACAGTGTTAATTACGTACAATGTACTGTGACTGTGTTCATTTCATGTTGCACCCATTCGAAATTTAGGTTTATGTGTTTTCCAAACTCCATGTTTTATGACATTTCACGTGCTACAAATACGACATGACTGCCTCATATTGACCCATAGAAATAGTGTTATTCGAAACTTTTTTTTTGCGTAATAAATGATTGATTCGAAAAATTCTACAATTCTAAACCAGTGAGAAACACTGAAATTTAAAGAAATGATATTTTACAGATTCACGCGACTGCATGAGCAAGGAGTTTATAATCAATATTAGAAAAAAAGTCAACCCATTATTGAAATCTCAAAAAGAAACACAAAGTGTTCACTGTATCCATAGTGATATGATTTGCTGTTGTCTATGTATGGCACATTTAGCCGGGCGACCGAAGCACTTCAAAATTAAGTATTAACGTGTAATTACGGGAATATCGTTTAATATAAAAACCATAATGTTTGATCTATTGCTTACAATTAGTTACCTAATTTTTCATAAGCTACCTAGGCCGTCTTTTGATTCTTGTTTGTTGAGTATTTCACGAAATAAATGGATTAGAAGTTAATCATCATTGCCTTGGACCAGGCTTCCGGGAAATTGTTTTTTTTTTTTAGAAAGTGTCAACATGTGAAATAAGACTCAGGTGAGAATGTTAGAAAAACCCATAGAAGTGTTTTCTGTGTGTACGTGCAGATAAGAACTTGGCATATACACCATACACATTATGAAACAAGCCGACCTTTCTTACACTGACGAAAGTTGGCGAGCAAGCGGCAACGTTGTGGCGTGCAACAATGCACGCGAAATGGAAATGGCGTGCAATTTGTCCGTCGTTAGCACGCCACTTGCAAGCCAAACTCCTAAGGCGAAGTGCAAGCGGCAACTTTATAGCGTGTCAGCGGTATGCTTAATTCTTTACGGCGAGCAAGCAGCAACGTTACGGCGGGCAACTTTTTTCCGCGCCGCATGCACTGTAAGGTTGCCGAAGTTTCACGTTTTATGCAAAAACCGGCATTCGGCTATATGTATACCAGAGGCAACACCGCCTTTCCATGCGCATAAAACGTCTACAACGTAGATGAAAATCTTTACGAATGAAGACACGCATCGTTCTTTTACATGAGATTATTTTAGTTTGAGCGGCGGCACTCTTTCATATTCAAAGGGAACAATTTATTCAAATTATACTTCCGTACGGGAGTGTTAGCCCACGCTCCAGTTACTCTTTTATATAATAAGTTATCCATATAAATGACCGTCAAATTCTCGTAGGTAACAATAAAATGCACCCAGACTAGCACTAGTGAATATTTGTAGTTTGTAAGTTTGCATAATAATTATAATTAATAATTAACACACCAAAAAGTTGTGCCGCCAAAATAGATTAACAGGAAACATGTAGCATTATGACCTAAAAGGCATAACATGATTCATGAAAATCAATCATTTGCCACCGGAAACGCCGGTAAAGACCGCTGCTTCACCTGCAATAATTAACCTACACATAAACATAATCCGGTGCAAATATTCCCACCGCCCCTACCGCTAATGCTCTAATTTCGGATAAAGAGGCGCGAGCTGCAATTAAGGGATTTCTTTACCGATTCTTTACCAATGGCTGGCGCTACCTAATGAAGCAGAACTGAAAACACATATCGTAATTACACAGGTACTACCAGTGAGCGCAAACATATATTCTGGTAATTTTTTTTAAGATTTTTGGCAAAAAGTGCTCTAATAAAATTCTAATAAAATTCAGAGTGGGAAGAAGCAACGCTAGCACAGGAAAATATTGTCACAATAATAAACCTGTACGCAGACTACATTGAAGTCTATTGTCTATTGTATTGTAGGAAATAAAAGGGCACTTTCTCTGCTGGTCCGCTATTTGTAGAGCATAAATATTGGTAAACAACAAATGTGCACGGATCGGATGCAGATAGGCAAATACCGAAAAAGTACAGTGCTATTTTGTACGAACTGCTCTTGAACCCATTTTTAGCAAAATATTAAAGCGGTGTGACAAGTGGTTTGTGAAACGTACTGCTTAGCAATGAGACTTGGCATTCCGCATTTGGTAGCGGTTTATTTGCAATGATTTAAAATTGAAAACTCTGATTGTGAGTGAAATTGTTTCAAGTAGGAAATAGGATGAGACTGCTGGGATTGATCCGTATTAGAGAAACAACACAATTTCTAGATGCATCTATGATTAAAACGGCAACTAGTTTTATACGAAACGGCTAGCCGGAGGTGCTAGTTAGAAAACACCCACTCGCATTTTGCTGGAAATTTCATTTATTTGTAGCTTATTATTTTCGTGGGCTTCTTATTTAATGCGAAATACCGGCCCTTTTTTGAAAGGCATCTCAACTACTTGCATTTATATGCATTTATGAAACGTGGGGTCTAATTGGGGTCTGGTTTTTATTCTAATTCTTGCTCATTTGCATATGCTGCATACGAAAGTGCGTTTCAAAAACCGCCCGCTATTTCGCTTTAATAGCAGTCCAAAAAACGACATTAGGAGGTTTATCAGTTTTTAGTTATCAGTATCATTAGACTTATCAGGGCAGCAAGAATGTTTATTACCACAAAACAGAAGCTTATTGATGTTAGCTATTAGCCACACTAACAAGGAAAGTATACAGTATACTCAGTCTCCATCTGGCGTAAACTGTAAACCAAGAATAAAATGATCTAGTTCCCTTGTAAACTGTATTTAAAGTATCCCCCACTAAACTCTATAAAAACACCTATGTGATTTAAAAGGAAGTAACTAAACTAACAGTAACAAGGAAAAGTGTGAAGGAGAGTATTTGATAAGTGTATAAAAAAAATACAAGATGCTGGGTCTCTCATTGTTCCCATTGGTAGGTGACTTGGTCACGTTGGTAGGTAAATGGTGGCCCGACGCTTATTGGTATGGACATATCAGAACAAATACGGGGCACACGGATCCCAGTAGGGTCAGTGGTTCGATTCCGCCCAAATGCAAATACTCCACCAAATACGCAAATAGGGGTGGCGCTAAGGTCGGTAAACACCGTTATACGGGGGGTACCGGTCAAAACAGGAGGGTGGTAGGCTACCCAGGTGGGAAGGGGATTTATAGCTGACCATAAGCTTAGGCTTAGGGACCGGGCCTAACGATCGTGTATACCGGGGACCGGCTACTGGCAATCATATTCATATTTGCAAAAATGTTTTTGTTTTGGAACTTACTGTTGTGGCGAATAAAAGACGACTAAAAACGAAAGAGCGTTAAACAACTTTTGTTTGTTTCAATAATCGGATAATCCCATTGTTTGTCAGTAATATGTGGATTGCTTTTGTAAAACGTTATAAATGTGCATAATCGCCGGCTATTTGTGTAAATGATAACGTTCTCTGAAATTGTGGTGAAAACACGCGTATTTGCAACAAAGCATTCATAAAATAAGGTTACAATGTTTATTATTTGTAAATATCACAGATTTATCATTTTTTTGTTTCACACCGGAATGTTCAAATTAAATATGCAAATTCTAAGTGTTTTAATGGCAAGTGCAAAAAAAAACTGACTTTGCTTTGAATCAAATATGGCACCAAAGAAAATATTAATTTAAGTTTTACTGTCAACTGCTCTAATTTTGTAAATGAAGGGCGCATTACACGATAATAATGACGACAAAGAATAGATAAGTTTCAGAGAAACTATCTTCCAATTTCAGACTTTTCTACATGGTGCTACGTAAAATTCCTACTATTTATTGAATAATTCATATTTTTGTGCCAGTTTATGCTAACTATTAGATCTCACTAGTATCCTCATCAGTTGCTGGAATCCAAAAAAATGATTTGAACTCAAAAATGATTTTGTAAAGCTTCAATTTCTACGTCGTCTACGTCGTCACCCCATTCGGCGATAAATAAATTTGAAACTGTATTTGAAGTACGGTAGTTGGCCCACCATGTAGAAAATAGCGTGCTGAAGCCGATGAGGAAATGGTTGAACTGGAATTAATAGTTTGCTTTTCGCCTCGCAAAGGGTCACCACATGTGCGCCGCACGCGCGTCGTGTGCAAAATGGAACTGCATACTTGTCGCTGATACCTGGTGCATATCAAGGTTCCACCCCTGCGTTATGACACTGACGAAAGTTGGCGTGCAAGAGGCAACCTTACGGTGGGCAAAGTGCATTTGGCAACGCGGTGGCGTGCAAAAATGCACGCGGAATGGAAATGACGTGCACCTTGCCCGCCGTTATCACGCCGCTTGCACGTCAAAAGCTCGTGGCGAAATGGAGCGAGTTCGGTGTGCAAGCGACAACTTTACGGCTTGAAAACGGCAACCTTACTTCCTTATGGCGCGCAAGCGGCAACGTTACGGTGGCAGCTTGCACGCCAGTACCCAATGGCGTGCCATTTTGTTTCCACACCGCATGCACGCCGTAACGTTACCGTTTGCACGCCAAGTTTCATGCTGGACACGGGCAAGGTTTTTTTCGCTGCTACTGGATGCAGTTTTCTGTTGAATGAAAAAAATCCATGACATCCAGCAAGCAATCGCTGAATTTATCCGAAGCGATGATCTTATGGTTATCACACGTCAAATTAATTAATGTAAATATTAAATAAAGGTCCGAAGTCGTTACTCACCATAACGTACAAAACTCTTCCGTTGGAATTTGAACTGTTAGAACTCGGACGCAATAATTCGAAGAATAGAATGTTTATCGTAAGAAAACAGAGAAATAGACATGTTGAGCAGAATCCAACCTCCTGAAAATAGTACTATATATCTTCTATTTATCTTGACGTCATTTGACTAAACCGTCAGTACACCAGGATTTACTACAGCTTTAGAAATCGAATACACCGAAGTTAATAATTTATGATTTTTCTTTCCTTTCGAATGCTACTGGGCGACTGGCAAAAAAACTATTTCTCTTGAAGCAGAGGACCATGTGTCATGTGCCTATAATAATGTGTACGGTTTGGTTGTAGTAAAAGCCTAAGCCTAAGCCTAAGCCTGAGCCTAAGCCTAAGCCATGTGATATGATATATGTAAGTAAAAAAGATAAAAACGCTTACCAACTTGCGCCAGTAGAACTTCTGAAGCGTAAACCACAGCGAGATTAATATTATTGCAATCGACAGCAAATCAGCAAATGGAGTGATAAAAGAGGATAGTTCGGGTCCCTCGTGAAGTGCGTCAATTTGCCAAAGTACAAGATTTGTGGAAAGAAGAATCTGAAAGAGATAATTAATTTTCAATTACAAATGGAATATTCTGCCTGGACCTAGGCCCTAGCATCAACCCTTTTCAATTACAAATGTGATATTAAACATGGACCGATCGGTCGAACAATTTGTCATTTGATTTGGAACTCGTCGTCTACTCTGATCAGATCATCGGTGTTGGACATCGGTGTTGGACACTATATTGAAGCATCGGTGTTGGACACTATATTGAAGCACCTATGGCTAAGGAACACTAGACGCGTAACATTTTTTTATTTTATTTCTTCTTATTTATTGGTCAACGGGTGTATTGTTACACGTAGGTTTTACATGATTTTTTTTAGGAGAACAGGGCTCTCGCGTGCGATCGCATCCCGTTTCAGAGAGATAAATCTAACAGAAAGTATTGAAAATATTTTGCCACCCCCCTCTTTGGACTACATTGAAGTATGTATGGTCATTTTTCTCTTTACCAAAATTTAGAGTGAACTGCGTATGTCGAATGTGTCTTTGTCACTCTAGTGGCCCGTAAAAAACGGGACAAATTGCGACAAAAAATAATCGTCCCGAGGGGATTTTGCACGCGAAATTGGCACAATTCCAGTAAAGAAGAGCTTCTACTCCGGAAAGTTTGAAAAAAATTGTGTCGAATAGTAATATCACGGGAACAGGCATATTTGGAAACAAATAAACAAAATCGAGATCTTACAAACAGAAGAACTAACATATGTATACTGAATTGTTATCATGTGTAACTAATAACGAAGCAATAATGTCACTAAAATCATTATCAAACTGTTGGAATGCATTTACATTTACTCACTTACTGTTCATCCAAAAACATCCAATTTTTCGGGCTTTCAAAAACTCATTCAATCTTTTGCGCTCGAAATTGCCTGATAAATATTTCAAAAGCTTGAAGTGCGTGCTCGAAAGACAATGAATAGCTTTTTCTGTTTTTGTTTGGTTTGGTTGTTTTTGAGAGGGAAAAAATGAAAAAAATTGTGAAAGCTGAATATTAGAGAAAGATTCCCCGATTAATAAAAGCGATATAACACCCGGTTTGTGAATGGCATATTGAACGCTGTATTCCCAGGTATCGCATGCAAATCACCAGCGGGGGCTGAGGGATTTTTTGGTATCCAACAGCCCAACACAAGTTTCAGAAAACATTTCAACAAACGTTTTTGTTTTGGAAAAAGAACAAAAAAAGAGATAGAACAGGCGCACGCGAAAAAGGTTGTGCCAATTTTGATCGCGAACAACTGTACACTAAAAGGGATTTAAAATTTAAATTGTATAACAGAGAAAATTCAACACTGTATTAGCTGCATATGATTGGCACATTGGCATATATCTATTGAAAAAAACGAACAAATATTAACATAAAAACTTACCAAGTTAAGTGCCTTTGCAATAGTAAGCGGGGCAAAAGGGTATATCAAAGCATATTTTAGGGGATTTTGGCCCATGGCCGCTCCATCGTTAAACTCCACGCTTCCAGACGAGCTAATCTGCAAGTAGGCGAAATCCACAAATAGAACGATTCCGGGTTTCATTCGGCAACACGACAACATGATGATGATGAACAGAAATCGGAAGTGCTTTGAAGCGAACGAACGAAGGTAAGTAAGTTTTTTCAAAATGAAATTTTGGGATATATGTATGTTTCGTCCTGCAGATTTATCATGGAAATACATTTTTATCCAGAACTGATTACGTTTGCTGAGGCTTACGCTTAGGCTTAGGCTTAGGCTTAGGCTTAGGCTTAGGCCCAGCTTTCTATATTTACGGATTCACGCCGCAACGCACTTTGCTACACTTATTGAGAGTTGAGAAAAAAAATAATAATTTGCAGAGTTAATCCGAAGTTTGCTGGTCTATGGTTCCCAAATACTAAGAGGTTTATTTTAGTCCGCAAAGGATTGTTGGCTAATTAGTGCGCAAATCCGGATTCGTGTTTTGGTTTTGCAAGAAAATGATAAACCGAAAGATATAATTATAAAATATGAGAGTGAGTTGCAACAACTTATTGAAATTAAGATGAACCGGGCGTCAGGGCCAGGGAGATCAGAAGAAATAAATATACATATTCTCCAAAAAAGAGAGTAACGGATGATGGGTGTAAAACATAATTTGGCGCTAGATACACACACGCATGGAGGAGAACAAACTCCGCCTCTCGAAACAACAACGTTTCGTCACATATGATGTTCAAATCAACGAATATGTACGTTTCAAATACATAGTATAAGGTTACGTGGTTTTATTGGGCTTTTAGGCTAACTGTACCTTATGGGCACTAACATAATAAGAAAAGAGATGTATTTTGCGAGTTTCCAGGTTTAGATCTTGGAAATGAAGAATCTTATGTGCACTTGTAGTTAAAACTTAAAACAACCCCCCCCCCCCCATCCTATGATGACATTAGTTGAGACAGTACAGACCCTCACCATTGAACTATTTATACTGTATAAATCATCCTCTGATGACGTATTAATGGCGGTTTTGTGTGGTACACTACTAATTGTAAGTACTAATATCCCTTGAAGCCTTGAATCACTTTTAAAATAATAGCTATACCCATATTAGGCTATCTGTTTTTGTAACAAACACGTTTTTAGTCCTGTTTCTCAACTATAAAGGATATAAAAGAGTCAACTAATGCCAAACAATGTATACACGTTGACAATGGCGACCGCGCATTATCCTTACAAAATACATTCATATAGTATTGAAAAGGGCAATATATTATGTCATTTTACATATGAATAATACATTATGTCATCGGGCTAAAAAAGCACATTATTAATATCATTTGTTGTCGATATATGCGTGCAAATGTGGTTCAGTAATGGATGCGACAAATCCATTAAAATGTTGATGATGCAGCTTTAACTGCTAGAAATCTATGGAAAAAAAACATAGCCTATAGAAAATCAATGATTATCCGAATGCGAATGGTCTTTCAATAGTGTATCGGAAAAATATTATGATTTTTGTGGAAACAATTATTGGAAAAAGAAAAAAGGCGAAGTCAAAAAGCATATATTAGTCATTGGTCAAAACAATGGGCAAGGCTTCAAAAAAAACCGTACATAATAAATAAATATCAATACAGTTTATTGATTAAAATGTTATATTTGGTATGAAACAAAAACCAATAACATTAATATATATATAATAAATAAAAATCAATACAGTTAGTTGATTAAAATGTTATATTTTATATAATACTATAAGATCATACATCCAATTACATTTCATTTAAAGTTCCGATAAAAAATAAAAATATAAAAAATCTTGTTCTAAGCGAAAGTCTGGAGGTTTTTTTTAAATATTTGAATATGTTCGGTTTTTTCGGGACCTTTTGGGCCTTTGGGTCCTCTAACTCTAACTACTAACACGGGAGAAATCGAGAAATCAAATTTGGAATTCTAACGCCGAAAGCATACACAATTCAGTGGGGGAAATTTCATTCCACTTCGGTTGACAAGAAGGGATTTCTGATTTTTATGGAAGCTTTTTTTATGTAACAGAAGCTAACGTCGGGCTAAATCCTTAAAAAACTGGAACTCTTCTAAAACTTGGGTTGTATGATTCGAAAACACTGTGAAAGTTTACCGTATTCCGTAGAAAATGCAGAGTAACAGAGCTTTATGCACATGCAGATCCATCATGTCACATATATACAAAAAGTAAAGCATGGAAAACAAAACAACGTTTACTTTGAATGAATACGCCTCGTGGTGCCCTCAATTAAATGAATGGCCAAGTTAGGTGAGCTTGGTCCAAATTGCCTTACGCCTCCCAGTCTAATTGGCGCAATTTCTTGTAGCCGACGCGCCGAAAAGGACGGACTTTGCGCAATTAGCCACAGGAAGCAATTACAGAAACGCCGCGAGGATGGATAGGAATTCAAGCAGTTTTTTTTCTATATTACATAGAAATTAAAAAATATTAGTCTTCACAACTGTGACCCTTGCCCAACTTCAACTAAGATGCCTAAAACATTGGGGCAGAAGCTTATTGTTAGGTGTGAGAGAGTGTGTGAGCTTATAGATGGAAAGAGAGAGAGAATGAGATAACGCGCGAAGATAGAGAGAGGATATAGGAAGAAATTACGATGGTAGAAATCGGGTGAAGGGAGAGAGAGAGAGAGAGAGAGAGAGAGAGAGAGAGAAATAGTTGCATCGCTTAAAGGAGGAGGCTCACGAGAATGAAGTGCTCGAATGGTTTCCTTTTATCGAAAGATGATGGTATTAAGTTCCGAAAGACATGCTTTACAATGCAAAAGCTTTTAACTGGAAGGAGTAAATCAATATAAAAATATGAATTCTATCAAAATTTTGGATCGTACTAAATAGTTGATTTCCATAGTGGGCATGCAAATTTTGTGCTGACTTGCAAAATGACTTGTAAATTTGCATGTTTAGCTTTGAAGTCTACCTTGCATACGATAGGTTATTTTATTTGACTTCGAGTCCTTAGATTTATAATTTCCTCCAAACTAAAGCGCTGAACCTTATAAACTTGTTTTTTGGAAGATAAACCCATTATCCTTCGATAAAAGGAAACTATTTGAGCACTTCATTCTCGTGAGCCTCCTCCTTTAAACCAGAATGCAGCTTTTTAATCTCTCAATTGTATGTCTAATGGTGATGGATATATTTGACACCAAATCATTAATAATGAAAATAAAATTTTTAAAGAAGTTAAATCAAAATTCGCTAGCATTTTGTTCGCTCACAGTGGTGGGTCTGTAATTCTTGTTTGTTCGGCTGTTGTATGCCGATTTCACGCATTCCTTTCTTCTCATCCCTCTCTCGCTTCTCTCTCTCCTTTCTTTCTCTCTCTCCCTTTCTCTCTCTATCTCTCTCCCATTCTCTCTCTTTCTCTTTCCCACTCTCTCTTTCATTTCTTGTGTCAATAAAAATAGGAAAATAGAAAATCAATTTTCCTGCCTCCGCTCAAATTATGCATGAAATATGCAGAAATAGGACACTCACAATTAGAAACATTCCGATGAAAAGTCTAAGCACGACGTACAGTAACGATCGGCTGAAACAGTACATGAGAAAGGAGTGAACCTATTTGGTGACGGTTAACTGGTTTTTTCGTGGGCCAACCCATTTAGTGACCACTTTGTGTCCATTTGCTGACCAAGCGAAAAGTCAGCGAAACCCATCGTCAACAAGTCACCAATTTTTCACGAACCAGTCACGGTTTCTTCGGTAATAACCATTTGGTGATGGGTCAACGACGGTTTTTCTGTGGTCTCGGCAATCATTTTGAACGTGTCCATGTTCAATAAATTATTATTTCGTTTTCCTGTGCATAATAAGAAAAGTTTATCTTGCAGAAATACCGCAGAAAGATGAGAAAGTGCAAGTAGTTAAAGTGTGTTGAGTGCGATAATAAAGAAACATTATCCGATATTTTAAAGCACTTTTAGAAGAAGGCCACCACAGCGCAATACCCATTTCTCTTACAATAGCTATAAGAATAATTGTAAGTGACTTGAATTGAATATATCGATGTTGAGTGATCGCTGATGTTAATGATTAGCACGCAATGAATTTAATAGGATTATTCTTCTAATGTTTTTATCTTTTTTTGCTATTTTGCAGGTGCCCGTGGTGTGTTCTGGCGCGCGTGCGGCGTTGTGTGTTCTGGCGCTCGTGCGGCGCGCAAGTAGTGCGCCACGATGGTGCATGCAGCATGTGTATAATAATGGAGCTTGTGCGGCTATTAATTGTTCTATTATAGTTACACACAACGCAACTATACTAATTTGATGATGGAATAGACGCACAATATCCGGCTTAAAATGAAAATCTTGGATAAATTGTATATAAATTGTAAGATAATCTGCTCAACTAAGTGTTTTGAGGTAATTCATGGGCCCGCGTAGGTGTATTTAGAAAAATTTAAGCGTAAAATTATGTCGATGCAGCTTATTCGATAATTTTTAAATATATTTATGCAATGAAAGTAAGGCAACGTGTTTTGTGCCTTCCCATTGGGACTGAACAAAGTTATATAAGGGGTTTATTTACATCACAAAGCAACATCAAATAAAGAACATAAATAAAATGAACATCGCACAGTGGTGTGGCAACTTCGGCAACTATATGTGGTAATTACGTAATAGGAGACAGTAATTGAATATGGAAATAAATGAACAGAAGTGTAATATTCTAATGAGGGAACTAAGAAATATATAAAAGCAATAAATAGGGAAACAAGAGTGAGTTGAAAGATATAAACAAACATTTGCCACAAACTGCAAAAAAATAATGTTGACAAGTTGAGTTTTGAATGATAAAGCAGAGGGCTAATTTCAAAGGAGACGTTATTTCTATTTCACAGACGCATCGGATTACAGAACTCTACATTCCGAAGAAAGGATCACTATTGGGTTCAAAGACGACTTTGATGATGACCGACCACCATGGCATCCTCGTCTAGAAAAGGTTTTTTTTTCAATTTTCGCGCTACTTTCGCCCGGTTATCACCCAGCCTTCGCCAGACTTTCGCCGCGCACCACCCGAGTCTCGTCAGTGGCTGAAAGGGGGCACTATAGTTTGTAAGCATTCATGAATTTCTTATTCTTTGCTTATTATAAGCATGTTCATACGTCTTTCATTAACGGAAAACACAATGTATTTAATTTTAGTTTTGCTCTGTATTGTGTGCAAAATTGGTGCGGCGATTGTATTATAGATTTAGTTTGTTAGTGAGTCTCACACTGCTCACCCAGACACCGCCTTATCACTTCAGGCTCCTGTGGAACATGCAAATCATTCCAGCCATAGCTCAGTTGGTAGAGCGGAGGACTGTAGTGTCGCAGCTATCCTTAGGTCACTGGTTCGAATCCGGTTGGCTGGAATTGTTTTGCCATAGACAACAAAAAAAAATATGACCAATCGTTTGGAGCAAAAAAATATTTTTGTAACATTTGTTCTTTAACTTAGCACACAAAATGGAATAGCGTCTGGCGTCGAGTAACGCTGGGTACGCACGCCTGCATCGCATGCCCTACCCATCTTACGAGGACTCTATTATTGAACACGGATGGAAAAATCTGATCCACACCTCCACCAGAATCATCAAACACATCAAAAGTTCATTTATACAAAGATCAGTGATAATGATTTTTTCAACCCAGAGAAACCAATAAGTTTGTTTTGTGTATAATTTAGTTGTCAGTGTTTGATCTTTCCATTTAGAAAGTAAGATGACATGTTCCCTGAAGATCGAAATATTGCAAAAAACCTCTAAACTTTTGATTAGGTTGTTTTTTGTTCCTTAGGTTTTTGAGTTTTTGATCTCTTGGTTCTGTGGTAAGTCTAGTAACACATTGTGATAAGTATTCTGGATCCTTTATTACATTTGTAACAAGTGAGAAGACCATATAAAGCCACACCGCAAAAGCTAAATAATATCAACAAATTAATTGCATTCCTGGTTTGTCATACTATGACTATGGAAAACTTTCTTCGCAATTTTCTCCTCATTGCTGTAATGATTTTAAAATGTAAGTTTATGCTAACTTTGACGATGCGCTGCGAGGGCATGGCGGGTGCGCGACTGTTTCGCCCCCAGCCTTCGCTAATCCCTCGCCAAGATCTCGCGACGCGCCACTTATGTGCTGGGGTTCGCAACTCAGCAGTTTCATCATATTAGCGCAAAAGGGTACACAAAACGTTCTAGATTTCCTCCTTCGGCATATCTATGCAAGTTACTAGGGGCAGTGATAATGGGGTGAAAATTACATAATTTTCGGCAAACTTTTTGTACATTTTTTTAGTATATGAATGTTCAACTTGGACAGCAGAAAACGAAAACGCAGTGGCTGATTACTACAATAAAAATGACGATCATCACCGGAATAGACGCTTCCTATGTCTACTGTTTCCAAACTACCCTTGGTGCAAGAACCCAGCTGCTGGATAAATAAGATAAAAAGTTCATAAAAATAATTATCTTATCGGTTTCCCTTTTCTTTGATTTTCCTCATACAGTAATTGTCACCTTTTACCAAATGAAAGCATTATGCATACTGGAAATAAATTATTATCATTGTTATTTACACGTTACTTTTGTATGATCTGGAGAAATAATGTTATGTATAAAATTTCCACCAATTTCGGTTCAAGTGCAGGCCGCACCGCTCGCATGTTTAGGCTTATTAGCTTAGGCTTAGGCTTAGGCTTAGGCTTAGGCTTAGGCTTAGGCTTAGGCTTAGGCTTAGGCTTAGGCTTAGGCTTAGTCTTACTTAGGTTCAAGTGCAGGCCGCGCGAGTATGACGGTCTTTAAATTCTGTACGTATCCTTGTCACTTTCTCCCTAATGGGAAAGTTTGCGAGGTGACGGCGGCTCAACATTTTCTGAGACAGGATAGCTTCACCAGCGTAGCCTCGAAGGTGAATTCATAGAGACATGCACATATGTTACATTGTGTGAGTTATTTTGTGCATGCAGAACAATAACCAAGACTGAACATTTGAAATAGTAAATACGTTTACTTAATCAGCACTTAACCAACACATTCATCAATATCACGCACATCACTCCATAGTACATAAGATCCGTCAGCTTTGCGCGGGTAAACAACGGTTCCGTTGGGAAGTTTGTAACTGAACTGTGACAATCCAGACTGGCGCGCTACTCGCACACTCGGCGCGGTAGCCACTCCATACGTTTTGCAAATGACTCGGGTTGTCGGCGTCGGGTGTCCGGTACTATCTAAATTAAAATATACATATAATGCCACCCTGATGCTACCTATGCCAAAACCAAATAGCCCTGACAATTGCGAGAGATTGCTGTGCTATGATAAATTGATTTTACACGTGAATTTGGTTAATAATAAAAGGAATACAAGGCATTATACGGTATTCAAGGCGGGACGGTGAAATATATGTACTTTCAGCAGTCTTTAATTTTTCGGTTGCACGTTTTAAGGCATGAGTTGAACAACTGTATTCCCATATATTGCAAATGAACATAATTAAAAGAACACATCAGGTAAGGTACTATCGAACAGTTGTTTGCATACACTACATGAGAATACAGTGTTATGAAATGTGTTTCAAACCCGGTTGTAATACCACTTTAAATTATAAATGTTGTTCACCTTGAAGAATTCAGCAGACGAAGACAAGCGCAATGAACAAAACGCATCCCTTCATAATCTGAAATGGCAAAGCTTTTTGAGAAAGTGATCCTTCCTGACTCTTACTTGAGTGCTTTCAAAAAACGTTGCAGAAAATGTTCACAAATGGTGCGCGGAGCACAACATGTGCGCCGAACCACGCAAGTGTTTCCCGCACCGTTTCGGGAAATACTCTGCGCCCCATTTCCTTTCGGCGCGCATTTTGTGTCCCAAAAAGGAGCCGCACGCAACTCATCGGTTCCCAGTGCGGGTCCAGAGCAAGGTAAGGAAAGCAAGTAAAAACTATACAGTAAAGAAGCAAAGGCCAAGAAATCCCAGGTCTGAGAATACTTACTAAACCAAAGGGACGTTTGCCAAAGCGAGTTGAAATTTGCTTCACTACTTTTCTGCTCTGCTCTCGTTAAGTACTGCGAAATTCCGATAAATGTAACATTTGACAAATTTCACGCTTCTGTATTCTATAGAAATGTATGAAAAAAACACTGTCTCAGAATGGATTTTTGACTAATATTTTCCTACGAACAATACGAAAAGGAGATTTTGAAGGTATTCAGCCTTTAGACAATTTTCTCTCTCTTGTATGGAGTTATTGGTAGCTCCATTTGGAATAGTTGGTTGTCATAACTGAGGCTCTGGCGTAATGTGACAGGGGCAGAAGATATGACAAACATGCCACTGTACAGTATAAGCATAATCAGTACAAAAGTCAACAGAAGCAACCCCAACAATTGTCAAAGTTGTAACACCAAGATTAACGAAATGAAAAAAAGAATTCCAGCCAACCGGATTCGAACCAGTGACCTAAGGATAGCTGCGACTCTACAGTCCTCCGCTCTACCAACTGAGCTATGGCTGGAATGAATTGTGCTCGCCACAGGAGTCTCTTGTGATAAGCACACTAATGTTGTGAGATTTTCTCACTAGTAGTAGACTCAACGAAAATTGTGTAGAAACATTTATTGCAGAAATACTGCCAGAATTTATAAACAGTAGGAAATTTTATGATCCCGCAGCGTGGGTCGTGCACCACGGGTAGTGGGGGAAAAGCTCGCATATCAAGCGTTTGTTACTGCCATGGGCGAAGTTTTTATTCCTATAGTATTCAGCCACCGTCTTTTCATTTTCCGCGGTCCAACTTGAACACTCGTAAACTATAAAAATATACATACAGAGTTCTTTCTTGACACTTTTACTACGAGGCATATGCAGATAATATCAGCTTGTACTTGAGGTATGGTAGCTTACAAACTTCGCTCCTTATGTGGTAGAATTTTACAAGAGGATCTTTAAGCTGGTCCTCGACTGGGTTTTTACGCGAATAAAAAACTTACATTGCAGCAGCATTACAGTCAGGAGAAGAACGTTCAAAAGCAGATTTTTCATAGTATTCCGCTTAAAGGGTGAGGTCCACCTCAGAAAACAAAAAAGTTATTAGTTTTATTAGATTTCCCGTGTCTGTATCTACCAGAATAACTAAAACAAATATGGCAGAAAATTATTTCCAACGAAATATGGAGCAAAAAAATAGCCCTCCAGTACCATTATTACGATAGGCGCCGATTGGTTGTGGTGCATGATAAACCGCGCTCTCGCTACCGTTGTTTGGGGACAATGAAAGGGCGGGATTATGGCTGTGCGTTTGTTGCTTTTTTAAAACCATGCGTTTAATTTTTTTTGCCAAGCTAAACAAAGCACAATTAATCCTATCTTCGTCATTTGTATTGCGTTGTAGTTATTTTAGAACATATTTTTTGTTTTAATTTTTTTTTCGAAAATTTTTTTTTTTTTTTTTTTTTTTTTTTCTTCTCAACCAACATGTAAAAAGGATACCAGGCTACCGTAATCCGAGGTACTCAAGCTGGACCATTTTTTGCCCATATTTCGTTGGAAATAATTTTCTGTCAAATTTGTTTTAGTTATTCTGATAGATACAGACACGGGGAATCTAATAAAAATAATAACTTTTTTGTTTTCTGAGGTGGACCTCACCCTTTAATTAGAATATTTTGGGACAACAATGTTAGCCCAAGATAAAAATGGAATTAAAGTGACCTCCTGTCCCAATGCAACGTTTAATAACGCATTCGGAATACTTATTATTTCAGTTTCCCAACCCCAACGGAATGTTCGATGTCATATGTTCTGGTATGATTCTTCCTTGCTAACGATAAGAACTGAATCAGAATGTAAAATGTTAAAGGGAATATGTAGGCCAGTAGGCCCTTCTTCTCCCCTTTTAGCTTTTAGTTTCCCTTCAATTTGATACCGATTCCAATTTGAAAAAAATATATTTATTTTGAACAGTAATCATTCAAATTTAAAGCACCGTTTCAATTTCGATCTAATATTGGGATGTTTCTAATCTTATTATATAAGGGGTATAAAGTTTCTTAATTATTCTAGCGGTAGTCTAGCTTCAAATAAACACTAATGACTTGGCGGGGTAATATTGAGCGTGCTCTTAACGATGAGATTTCGTTTTACCAAAAACTGGGAAAATCAATCATTAGAAGAGAAATATATATTCTGAGATTAATTATGAGCAATATAACATACTACAAACTTAAACTTAAAACAAAATACCGGCCTGTTTTTGAAACACATCGTGGACGACTGCGTTATTATGCATTTAAGCGAATTTACTAGAATTTTAGCTCGATTTTTTATTCTAATGTATGCTCATTTGCATAAGCTGCATAAGAATGTTTCAAAAACCGGTCAGTATTTCGCTTCCAACTTGTAAGAAAATTAGGCTTTGTAGAATCTGGTTAGATCATGCCAGAAGCAAGATTTCATGCTCTCGAAACGATCAAAACAAGGCACATAGGACATGTCGAGAGGCGTGATCCGGCCTGAAAATAAAGAAAACAATTTTTTAAAATTATTTTGCGCTTCAAGAGCGTGCACCTTTATTCAAGGGTGGAAATACAGTTTCAAAGTTTGCTTATGACATGTTCCGCAGAGGTCCTAAGGAGTAGGCGACGTGCTCCAGATGACAAATTGCTCGATGTCTTCGGGCTAGGGCCAGGAGAGATCGCCCATGATTCCCTCGCCGCGTGGTGGTTTCAAAGTTGTCACCACCCGAAAGGAAAAAGCATCGCGCTGCCCCTAGACCTAGACCTTGCCATGTCTCCGCTCTGGCTGTTTGCCGGGCTGCGCCCATTACCAAAAACTAAGCAGCATGGACGAAATATTCTCAACGAAAAGTTGAAATCACCTGGTTTCTGATTACAGAAAGTGAGGCACTTGGCTCCTGCGAGTGTGGTGGTCACTCCGTTTCTCGCACAACATTCACGATGGTCACGGCCCTGAAAAAGTAGGCATACGAAACATACAACGTTTGCTTACATCAGCATACAGTGAGATGACGGCCCATGGCTCACGGATTTAGCTAGGCTTAGGCTTAGGCTTAGGCTTAGGTTTAGGCTTAGGCCAACATGAGTGTTTAATCTTACGTAGCTACTATCACACTGATCAGGTAATAATCTTTTTCAGCCATCAATAACTGATTGTGAGATGAAAGTGTTATTTAGTTAGTTAGGAACCGATATGAATAAATGAGCACATACCATTGCGGCACAGAATTGCATATCAGCCATAGCGGGAAGAGGGCAGGGGTCTTGCTTGAAGTACATGCGAGTGAGCTAAATTTGTATTAGTTATTCCTTGCCTTGCTGGATCTTTGTTAGCAAGTTTATGATGTTATTTAGACATTCAGACACAAGAACTAGATTAGCATGTAAGGAAATCATGAAAATAATACGACACATATGAAATATACCTAACTACAGTATTCTAAAAAAAAAGCCACCGTATCCTTTGTGAACGAATTGAAGTTGCATTTTGAAAGGCAAGCATCTGGCAGTTTCCGGTCCATGCAACACTCCAAGAAGGCTCGGTTGGGGTTCTCAAAGTAGCCTTTTATAAATTTGTAACCGTTTTATGTATTCAGTTGTGATGTAGACATGTAGAGAAGGACATGGATAAACTTCTACAACCAATTCATGCAAAATTAGCAGTCATTTTCGTCCATATGAGTACCCTAACGTCTATCAGCCTGCTAACGGCGCTAACTCTATCTCCGAAAAACTAACCACCGGTACTGCTTTGCTCTGTGGGCTTCTTCTGATGGTCCTTAGAGCGGCCGCGGTCTCAGAAGCTCTTTCCAATTCTTCTTCAGACGAAGTACGACGACGGGCAGCAAGTCGGAAAATAGAAATAGTTTTTTTTTGCTTTTAATTAACTTTGTAATTTATTTTATTGTGTATAAATAAGATATAGACATGATCAACGTGCGACCACCCAGGGTAAACATGCGCATGCAAAATGAAAGCAGCCATGCGAAAAGAGACAACATACAACAAAATACGATCATCTTAAATTCCCCACGGTCTCTGAAGAGCTATATTTTCTGCGAAGCGGTATGACACGAGGAATCGATATAGTAACAGATAATCGAGTTCCACAGCATTCTTCAAAGTCCCCATGCCATACCGCTTGAAATTTAGGGTTGCAGAAATGGGCAAAAGAAAGGAAAACTTACCTCCGATCAACAGCATCATATTCCCTAGATAATTATTGATATATTTAGTATTTATGCTTTAAATGTATAATTAGCTTTTTGTTCTAATTCTGTACTTACAATTGTATTTCTGTTAATGGTATGTATAATTAGTATTTCACAAAAACTCGCCTATGGCCGGCTGATCATCGGTTGGAAAACTTATATATAACATAATCAGTGACGTAGTTTTTCATATTTTGCTCAATTTACCTCTCTCTGAGTATTTCTCGGTCGTCTTCCAGTGAATCGTCGGATTCCAGAATTCTTGATCGCGACCTCTTTGGCACGTAGAGCTTGGAGCCTGAAAAAAATGTCTGTGCTCTTACTTACGCTGTCTTGGGTTACGGTAGGTTATATACTGTAGTTATTGTTCCTGTATCTGAGACTTTGTAATGTGCACCTAACAAAAATATGCACATTCTACTTTTATTGGAATAAAAGAAACGTGTATATATATGTATCAATGACGCTCGCCTACGATGTTTTATTTTTATGCGCTCGCTTTAGAAGCTCGTATTGGTCAGGAAATGCGTTGCACAGGATCTTTGCTTTGAATCTTACCTCTAGCCCTCAGTCGGTAACATCCATAGCTTCCACAGCCGTGTGAGCGGGGACAACTGCATGAGGGAGGTGGCGGAGGAGCTGCACAATACGGACCACCACCGCAGACACCATTGGCTGCGCACTGGAATACTTCCGCGTTAGAAACCTTATTTTATTAATTCGACGAAATCCACCCCTGGTTTATTTCCAGCTTGCTAATAAGGGATTGCTAATTACACATTGCTTTAAATTTGAACCAGGATATCTACCCCGATCTTGTCGGAATCGACCATTTATTATTTTATTTGTGATTCTGCATGAAAATGTCACGTTTTGAAGCGTTCAGACGCATTTATATATCTGCTTGTTACATTCATTTGAATTGGAATTATCGATTTTTTATTTTATCAGAAGACCTAATCGATGATGACTAACATTAAATATTATCACAAAAATTCCATGGATTTGGTCAATATATAATATGAGAGATCAATGTCATTTTCTGTTGATTTTTTTGGTATTATCAAATACTTGCGCACCACACCGGACGTCAATTTTTCGTTTTCGTTATGAAGCGATTTTCTTCGCGTAGCATTGAGAAGCAAGAAAAAGTTATTGGAAATCTTTCTCTCTGGTTTCTCATTGAGTTTGTGTTTGTGATTCGTGATTGGTTACAAAATACAACGTGTTTTCAAGATAATATATGGGTTTTATTGTTGAATAACATCGATTTGACTGATGAAAATGAAAATTACAATGAAAATAAAGTAATAATGAAAAAAACTAACTTGTTGCGTTTGAGGTAAGACGGCCAGTATAACAAGGAGCAACGCAATTGTGGACAGAGTCATTTCTAAAGACTAAATTGCAACAATTGTCACTAATGTCTCTAAAAAGAATAATGTGGTTTCCGAGTATGTTGAAAATTTACCGTACATTGCAACTACACGAGAATAGTTTTTTAATGTTGCGCATTATATATGCGGGTTTCGTGCAGAAATACGCTAGTATTAGTATTGGCAGAACCACACCGATTTATTGGGATACTTGGAAGGGGGGGGGGGGGGTCGAAACGGGGTGTCGTGTTATTATAAAGACACGATCACTTTCTCTACATTTAATATATTGATATATTAAATGACTCCTTCACGCTGTTTTCCATTCTTCAAAATTCCTTTTATTTTCTCTTTAATAATGAGAAAATAACAGCTAGAATGATGATATCATTATGTATAAGTTATTTGGGGAAGTTATATCAAACGCTGTCGAGCCACAGAAATAACGGTTCTTGTTGGCATAGTCTCTTACTGTAATCAGCTCATGCATAAAGAGTATAGCAAACAATAATGTACAAAGATGTTGCAAAAAAACGTGTTGCAAAAAGAAATGCAATTACTACAATACGAGAATAAACGTTTTCCCTGGAAATCAAGGACGTTTGTGTTAAATACATAAATGCGTCTAAACACATCTCGCCAATACAACAACACAAAAAGGCGTATCATATAAATTGTTATGGGTTTGCTATCTATTTTTGTTGTGGAAAGATGTAGGAAACACTGAAAAAGTCCAGAAATGAATACAATTGCACGTGTTGTGTAAATAGTGTGTTTTTCGGACATTTTTATAATAACAATAATAATAATACAGAATACTAGCCAGAAATTAATCAACAGTAATGTTGATAAGAAATCAAAAGTGGGGATCAACAGTGGTATGCGTAGTTGTTATTGAACATATAGATTACTGTTGCAGACATTTACGTTTTACCTCGATGGACACAACATTACGGACATAAAACTAAACGTGTGTCGTCTACCTAACACAGTTAGAAATAATAATTATTATTATTTATTGACACATTATATATAATATAAGTGTACATCATATAAAATGATGATAAGATGTTGGCTAATCAAGCCACATGCAACGATAAGCTTGAGTTTCCTTGAAAAAAAAGTAATACCTTGTTAGAAATCACATTTGATAAATCACAAATCATGCAAGTGTTTTTCAAAACCGACTGATTTACATTTTTCTAGTCCAGCAGCTAGGTTAAAGCGAAATACCGGCCGGTTTTTGAAACGTATCTCACGTACTTGCATTCCTATGCATTTATGCAACGTGGGGTCTAATTGGGGTCTAGTTTTTTTTGTAAATTTTGCTCATTTGCATATGCTGCATAATAAAGCAGGTGTACGCAATGCGCTTCAAATACCGGCCCGTATTTCGCTTTAAAATATAATTTTCCAATAATGGTCACCCACCAACGCGCAAGACAGAGTGTGAGTGCGCTGTGGCAACTGGAAAATCACTCAAAAGCACGTTTCTCTAAATTTTTAATTATGTCAATTACTGACAATTGATGTCCTTTTCACTTAACCGCCATGCACGGTCAAGGCAAAAAGAACCTCTTTGAATTACCAGAAATATGTGTGTCTCGCTATGTAATAGTAATTGCTCTATTGTTATAGGTAATGGGGAAAGTTTTTTGTGGTCAACAACACTGATGTTAGCAGTAAGCGGTTGTATTCCTATTTGATTTATAGCATAGAAGGGATACATGTAATATATTGGACTGGAGTACAGTATGTGTACCATGTCACGTGCCGGACTGCTCTTTTATAATTCGCGAAAAAAAAATGAAAACATTACATGCCAACTAATTCACGGCACGGGATACTAAGGAAGTTTTTTGGAGATCAACAGCTTACAAAAAGCATATTTTCATAAACGTACTGAAATCGAAACATAATCGACTTACAAGGAATCGGAAATAATGCAAGACAAAACTGGAACCACAAACATATAACGTGCCGTTTTGATAACTGATCCTCTGCACTAACCACGCCTTGATCATGGAACTTTCTAAGCGAATTGCCAATGACAAATGTCACTTGACAGATCAAGAAAAGAATTATGGCAGACAAGCAAACCAAGGTTATAATCACTGAGAAACCGATTTTGTGAGAGCTACGCAGCTACGTCAGGGGGGAGAACAAACATATACATATACAACTAATTGTAAGGGCACGTATACTCACAATTATTGTTAATCCGATCAAGCAATAAAGGAAACTTAACATGCATTTAATAATCCACTAAACTATACTGACTACATAAAACTATCATATATCTATTGAGCTACTGAATTTCCAAGGGAACTATAAATGTTTTGAGACGCAACCCAAGCTCATTTTGACGAAAATTTAGTGCTGAAAAGCCTTGTCATATGTATATCGATGTAGCATAAGTTCAATACAACTAGTTAAAGCGAAATACCGGCCGGTTTTTGAAACACATCGAGTAGACCAACATTCTTACGCAGCAAATGAACATAAATTAGAATATAAAATCGAGCTAAATTTGAGCAAATTAGCATACGTACGTAAGAATTCACTTGTCCACGATGTGTTTCAAAAACCGGCCGGTATTTCGCTTTAAAACTTTATTTCAGCGAAGTGAAAATTAGAGCTCTATTATGGTCTACAGTGAAGAGAACGCGAGAACAGTTCGACTGTTTTGCCATCTAGTCGACTAATTACTAGAAAGGCTTTTTCTTCGTATGGCAGGCCACCCACTGAGCGAAGCAGCTTCACAACTCGTATTCTTTGTTAGCAACCAGTAAATGAAAATATTTTCCATGAAAACGGACCAGACATAATGAAGTGGATTTAAAAAAAAGATTAAACTGGATTGGTAGTATTGAGATGTAGTTCCGCTTTTGTATAACTGTTTGTAGGATCAAAACAGAGTTGAGTCATTGTTGTTGTCTGTTTCATTTTTTAAATATATGAGGGCTCGAATAGTTAAGCTAATTAGGTGGACCAATGTAACAACAAATGTGCTCTTGTGGCGCAATTGGCAGCGCGTTCGGCTGTTAACCGAAAGGTCGGTGGTTCGAACCCACCCAGGAGCGAACTTTTTGATTGGTCTAATTTGTCTTATATATTATACAAGCATGTAACACTTTTAAAAATGAGTAAGTCTTTGGAATGAAATGTTTATTATTTTCAGGTAAAAGAAAGTCGCTAACTTTGTGGAGTAGATAACATGAAAGACTTTGCTGCCGACCAAATGATCAAAATATACGTTTCATCGTTTACGTATAGTCCTTCTTTCAGTGGTTTTTTCGTTGCCTGACGCGTTGGCCTTACATTAGCATTATCAAGTCACGATACCAACCGAAATCCACATTTAAAAAAAAATAAAAAAATAATTTTACGCTTCAAGAGCGTGCACCTTTATTCAAGGGTGAAAATACAGATTAAATGTATACACCACTGAATTATAGAACAAAATTGCTGTCGCATGATATATGATTATACCTTGACAATTGAAAGAATGATCAGTAATGTTTCTAGGGTTGTTCAAGAAAGAAAACGGTATTCTCTAACGAAACTATCTGGCTTCTATCCATGTATTAATTTCTTCTATCCATGTATTAAAATTCACACACTATTCAGCAGTTTACCATGACCAGTCATACCCAACCATATACTGCAGTTGGCAAGCCCATTCGCTGATTGGCCAAAATCGCACTTGCCACACCCCATAGAGCATATTGCCCTATTAGCGCGAAGGGGCGTGACGATTGCGATATATAGTTGGGTAAGACTCGCTATGGTAAATTGCTGAATATTGCGTGAATTATGCGCGTGAAAATTAGAAAGATTTCGTATCCTACTGTATTTTACATGGAGAATCAGATGGCATATGGAATCATCAAAAATAGGGGTCACTTGAATTGAGCCTGTATATACCGTATTCCTAAATACCTTTCTTCTAGAATTTATTCGACCAGATGCCCTGACTGAAAGACATATGAAGTCGTATAGCTAGTAACAACGTGACAACGTGATCGGAAATATAGGCTTCACCTTTTTTGTAAAGTGGTTGCTTTAGGATTCCTTCGTTGCATGGCGCACTGCCTCGATATCATCCGGCGCCACAAATCATAATCACTTATATTATTCTACACAATTATACTCCCAGCCCTTCACTGTCTCCCAGCCCTTCACTGTTCTAAACTGGGTTGGCGCTCGACGAAAACATGGCGCGATAATTTCGCACGGCGTTGTCCATAGCCTGAAGGCGTCGAGTAATTGAACTAGTCGTCTACACTGCTCAGGGTATTTACGTTACAGCACAAGACATTCTTATGGAGCATGTGCAAATGAATATAAATTAGAATAAAAAAAATCGAGCTAAATTTTTTTTTTTCTGAATCCCTTTTCCGCGCAAGTGAATTCGGCATTTTTTTCCTGCAGTTCAGGCCGTTCAGAGCAAAAGAAAGTATATTTCTTTCTGTAATTTCTTACCGTTTCTGCATGCTAGACTCTCAATTGGATAAAAAAAACTATAAATGTGACGTCTTTATAATGCGTCCGGATCAAAAAGTTTTCGGCAATTTAGATATTTAAGGAAAGCGAGAGCTCCATTGATTTCTTTTCGTTTTCTCGGAAGAAAGCGAATTTGAGTCGTTTCCGTCGTTGACCTCTTTTGTCGAATTTTCTCCTTTTATCAACACAGTGGCGCTTATCCGGATGCGCAGTTGGTGTCGGATCATTTTGCGATTCGGCATAGGCGTTTAAGGACTCCAGCTACGGGGTTTATCAAAACCGTGTAACTCTCTCTCTCTCTTTATTTCTGTGCCCTCCCCTCTCTCTTTTTTTTTTTTTTTTTTTTTTTTTTTTTTTTTTTTTTTTTTTTTTTTTTTTTTTTTTTTTTTTTTTTTTTTTTTTTTTTTTTTTTTTTTTTTTTTTTTTTTTTTTTTTTTTTGTCCTCTCTCTCTCCTTTTATCCTCCTAGGTTTTCAAAAGGAAGGAGCAGATCGAAGGAGTATTATAGTACATGATCCAGTAGGTATTAAAGCCATGAGCGGAAGAAATGAGAGAGAGAGAATGAGAAAGTGAGAAGGGGAGAAAGAGACAGGAAGAGAGAGAGAGAGAGAGAGAGAGACCAGAAGGCAGATAGAGTAAGAGGAGTGAGAGATAGAGAATCCCAATAGCTCTCGCGTCACCAAAGCCATGCAGACCTGTTTTGCATTGTAAGAATCACTGCAAATCCGTGCCCGCAGGCTTGAAAGGGACTTTGACAATCCATCGATACACACACACTGCATTTCATCAACGGTTTCATATTTTACCTGATATTTTTTTTACTTTTTAAATAAAGACTTTTTAAATAAAGACATTAGTTTTTTGTTACTGTTGAGTTTCATTAATTAAATGCGCGTGATTTAGAGCTGTGAGATCTAGGCTCTAGGAAAGTGATCTTATTGAAGGGTTCAGTTCACGAAATTTTGTCTTCAACGTTTATTTTCGCCTGTTTTCAAAACAACGATAATGCGCGAACACTTACGGACTGCTTTCTCTGCATCTTTTGCATAATTTGCTGATATTTAAAGCCGCATTACAGCCAGTTTTGAAACGTGTGGCTCACGCTGTTTTCTGATGTGGTGTATATAAATTACTGCACGACTACCGCACGATTATTAGACTGAGTAGATTAATTCACATACACCAGGAGGATCTACACGTAGCAAATACGGTTCAAAAACTGGCAGTATTTCGCCTTAATAAATCCAGGAGCAATAACTTGAAAATGTTACCACCCGCGAAATGATTTGCACATTAAAGGGATCAGCTCACCTTAAAGGGACCAGCTCACCTTAAATTGTGTCTGTTTTTTTTGTTTCTTTATTTTCTATAAGGGATAATAAAAATTTGGAATAGAAAAAGTAGTGTTCAATTTCAATACTCACGAAGATATTGGGTGATAAAGTGGTGGATTGATCGGGCCGAAATGCAAAAAGGGCAATTGTCCTGCCTTGTTTGTATAGGATAATTGCCCTTTTTGCATTTCGGCCCGATCAATCCACCACTTTATCACCCAATATCTTCGTGAGTATTGAAATTGAACACTACTTTTTCTATTCCAAATTTTTATTATCCCTTATAGAAAATAAAGAAACAAAAAAAACAGACACAATTTAAGGTGAGCTGATCCCTTTAAACAATTTGAAACGAGCTTTTTGTATGTCAAACTTCCGGTGCTTTGTTTCATATTGTCAACGTATCCTTACAATTTGATTAATTGGCGTTTGTTTAAGTTTTCTTTAAATAGCCAATAATGTTGTTCATATCACTGATAATAAACGTGTACATTTGTTATACCACATTATAGTATATAGCATATCTAATAATCTGCTCGAACCCTGCGTTTTGACGATGTTTGTATTCGCCCATCCTAAGAAGTATTAGCACATTTTTTATGAGACTGTTCCTTTAAAGTGGACTAACATCCGTTTTATTTCTACGAAGAACTTTTATTCTATATTCTTTATTATGAGACTTTTATTCTGTCTACGAAGAGGAATTAACTACAAAACTCTTTATTTAATCGATTTATGTATTTCGTCGTTCGTTTGGTTCTTTTCTTGTAAACATTATGCGGGATATATCGATGCGGGTCTTTATTCATTTATTCCAACATTGCGCTTTGTTATTTGTGCCTTTCTTCTTTCGTCATAGTTTTGCAAAGGTTCCCAAAATCAAGTGGATTATCCACTAAAAGCCATTTGCGGCGCTGCGACATTTTATTGTAGAGCATAAGGTTGCCTGCGGGTGGAGGGTATTCACTGTGCTAGTTTTTGAGATTCAGTTGTAATAGTTACTTTCACCTAAGCCCAATTGTGATGTTCTTATCTCGTGGCCCATTTTTTTGAGGTAACAATGCAATGTCGCCCATATAACAAAAGATTTAGGGAAATATTTGCAAAACTATGTAAAGCAGGCCAAGATATTACACTTGTATGATACACCTTTCCATTTTTCTTTTACCCGATTGCTAATCGACTACAGTACGACTGGTTTCGTTATATCTACATTGCTTTCTCTTCATCATATTATTTGATGCACACCTCGGTGTTATTTAATAAATAAATAAATAAATGAAACACATGACGTACGCTGAATTCCCACATAGTGTATACAAATAACTACGCGATGTTGCGCGATTTTTACTTTGTCGTCATTTGCATACAATATATGTCAATCAAGTTGTTCAACGTTCGCTTCAAAAATCTACCGATATGTAATGTTATGTGATGACATTTCTTTCAGATATCCTTAATAATTGATTGTTATGCGCAGTTATCGATTCTAAACAATGGTCTGGAGAGTATTCGACGATAATATTCACCATATATTCTTTCGTTATGGATTGATTTGCCACAAAAATCGATTTATTTTACTGGTCACGTCAATTGCATTCACCCTATTTTCGTCAATAGGATTTTTGTGGATTGACGAAAATGTGAGTGATTTAAATCTCTCCAACTTTGTGTTGTATTCACCACTCAATTCATCGCGGGGGAACTCCTGTCCTTTTCCCTGCGACTTTTGCGTTACAAAATGCATTTTTAAGTCCCCAGGGCTCAGGGAATATTTCCCGATGGAGTAGAGTAGAGTATTAAGTGGTACGGCCTCAAGAAGCGTATGATCTGCATGTATCATAACGTAAACGGCATTGGTGCAAAAAAAAATAGAAAAAAAACTTATAATTTTGAATTTCTAGACCACAAATGATCCCGAATTTGTTTTCTCTCCAGATAATGCGCCATGGAGACGAGAAAGAGCTGTACGTTAGTTTACATTTAACATTTAGTATGCTCAGAATTTTGACTGGAAATTCGTTTTCTACTGTATTTTCTATTTCTTTCAACTCAATTTAGTAGAGGGCATGGAAGAATGTTACACACAATGCAATGCATGGAGACGAGAAAGAGCTGTACGTTAGTTTACAAACCTATAGTTTTTAACATGAAAAGAAGTATGCATCTCAGAATTTTGACTGGAAATTCGTTTTCTACTGTATTTTCTATTTCTTTCAACTCAATTTAGTAGAGGGCATGGAAGAATGTTACACACAATGTTGATTCAATGGCACGGAAACCTATAGTTTTTTCATGAAAAGAAAATTGACATGTAATTCTTTTTACATGTGATTCGGAGCAATCGGCACGAAAAAGGTGCTTACTATGAAGAAATATATCTGTCAGCTAAGTTATCTTAAAGGGTCAGGCCCATTTCAAATTACCCCTATTTTTGATGATTTCACCTGATTCTCCATGTCAAATATAGTAGGATGCAATAGTTTTCTAATTTTCAAGCGCAATATTCGCACGCTATTCAACAATTTACCATGGCCAGTCATACCCAACTATTTATCGCAGTTGGCACGCCTATTCGCGCTCATTGGCCAATATCTCAATTGCCACGCCCAATAGAGCATATTGCCCAATTAGCGCGAAGGGGCGTGACAACTGCGATGGATAGTTGGGTATGGCTGCAAATGGTAAATTGCTGAATACTGCGTGAATTTTGCACTTGAAAATTAAAAAAATATCGTATCGTACTATATTTCACATAAAGAATCAGATGGAATCATCAAAAATAGGGGTTATTTGAAATGGGCCTGACCCTTTAAAGCGAAATGTTAGCCTCTTTGGAAAATTTGCATATGATAAGCAAATCCTACGCTAATTTTGTACGACTGCCGTGGACGATCGTACAAAATTAGCATAGGATACATAGGATTCGCTTATCATATGCAAATTTTCCAAAGGGGCTGGCATTTCGCTTTAAAATAATTGGAATTGCAGATTTTATCCCAAAATTGGCCGATCGACGAACAGCGCTTTTGGCCAGGGAAGAGTTACGATTTGAAGGGATTCGTTGATGTTATTGGTCAGAATTCTTAATTAATTGAATTTTCATATTTATGCTTTCATGCTCTTTGACTCCTAGTGTTTTATTAGTTTCTTAGAAAGGTAGTGAGAGCCTGACAGGCAGCAGAGCAACGATTAAGATGCTTCCGACATGGCTTAACTCACATTAGGATATATACATATTCGTGAGCTAGACGGCCAAATTGAACCACCTCAGAATGAGTTTATCCTGTCCCTGAGCTTACTGTTTTCAAAAAAATTGTCTTTCAGTCGCCGGTAAAGTAGTCGATGAATATGGACGTCCGAATATACTTCACCTCAAGTATTTAGATGAAGTCGCCCGGATGAATGATGTTAGTATCTTTGAATATATATATTTTTGTCGGATAGACCGCCGAGGTGTGCCGGCACCCCGGGACCTATTTTTTGTAGCAATGAGAAATTGCGCGACACAGAAACCAAAGTTTTATTTTGTAATGTCGCTTTGCGAAATTTTTGTTCACGAAGATATTATGGCTGCGATTTCACGCTCGAATCCACTGACTTACACTTCTTGTGCAAAAAACTGATGTTATTTCGCTTTAAACGTTTAAACCTCTTCCCTTTTAGTACATCGTTCACAACCTGACCATTCCAGTGGAAGTTGAGGGCAGAATGTTTGAGGTTGGTTTCTTTCTTTTTTTTCTTGGCAGGTCAATTGTTTGTCAATTATCATTAAAGCGAAATACCGGCCGGTTTTTGAAACGCAGTGGAAGTTGAGGGCAGAATGTTTGAGGTTGGTTTTTTCTAATTTCTTGGCAGGTCAATTGTTCAATTATCATTAAACGAAATACGGCCGGTTTTTGAAACGCATCGTGGAACAACTGATTTCTTATGTAATGCTCGAATTTGAATAGCCTGCATAAGTATGCTGGTGTACTCGCTCGATGTGTTTCAAAAACCGGCCGGTAATTCGCTTTAAGATAAAATTTCAATGTTCCAACCGATACATTTCCAGGTGTCCTACTCTGACTTGTGCATGACGTTTGAGTGGAAATGTTTTCTAAATGACCACTTAACGATGTTAATGCCAAAAACGCGATGGGGAAATTTTTCAGCTGATATTGCCGAATTTGCAGCTGATATCATCACAAAAGAGGTGGGGGTTTTCTTATAAGTCTACTCTGTCATATTTTCTACAGTAAGCGTAGTCGCATCCTCTTACGTGAATCTCTTTCAAAATCAAGCGGAGTTTATTCTCGATAAAAAGCCAAGCATAAAGCCCTTGCTCAACATATATGTTGCTTTATGTGTGGCTATTGTAAGACCAGCCACAGTACCTCTAGCTATAGGACCAACTACCGTATGCTTCTGTGTAAGACCACATAAGGTCTTCTATTGGCCAACGGACCAAGTTGGACCAAAGGCCCTACTTACGCACTATTCTTTCCCTCTTATCTTTGCATTCAGGTAAACATTACCTATCCAATTGGTTGGCGCGGTACGGAACCGATTTACTTTGGTGCTCTAGTCGGAGGACCACACTTAAAAGATGAAGAAGGGCACTTTGACTATGCTAAAGCCATCCGACTCTCCTATAATACAAGGGAGGACAAGGTGGGGGAAATTTGAAGTAATATCCACCACTGTGAGTCCATCGGGGAAATATTCCCCAAGGAGAAAAGGTAGCATTCTAAAGTGAGAGCCGCAGGGAAAGAGATAGAAGCGCACGCTCGTGGCATTCAGTTATGAATATGGCCTCAGGTTCTCTAAGTTAATTGAAAATATAGAGAATGTTAGTTTTGTTATATCAGACTTACCGGTCATGACAACGCAAATCTACGGTCAGTAATCGAACATGCTTATGTTTTCACTAATTGTAGGTTTCTTGAAAAAAATTCAGATAATGTACTGTATTAATTAGTACTAGGATACTGTATTAGTAAAACTTTTTATCTTTTATATTTTTTCCAGATTGGAAACGTGAGCTTCTTGTGGAGGCAAAAGCTGACCGATTTCCTAACGAACAAAGTCCATCCTACTTCGCGTAAGTGTAGACAAATTGTTTCTTTCAATTATATATATTAAAGCGAAATACCAGCCGGTTTTTGAAACGCATCTCAAATATCAACATTCTTATGCAGTTATGCTAAAAGGGGTCTATTGGGGTCTATTTTTTATTCAAATGTATGCTCATTTGCATATGAAGCATAGGAAAGCAGGGATTACTCGATGCGTTTCAAAAACCGGCCGGTATTTCGCTTTAATTGACGTACATAAAGCGCACCAATTCACGGGAAGAAGCGAATAAATTATTTTGATAGGACTATTATTGTGAAAACTCATCAAAAGATACAAGCGCAAGCGCTTGTATAGAGATTCCAGCTCTCTATTGTTTTTAAGCCAGATTAGATACTGTATTAGTGAAAAAATGGTATTGGCTCTGCAGGTCTACAGCATTTTCAACGTAAGTTAGGTTTTCTATAGGACCCACGAAGACGACGATACAGGATACAGACTATGAATAAAGCCTAGAGTTCATGGATGTGTTTATATTAGTAACCGATTACTAGTTATTGGTTTCGTTCCATCAAATTGTGACTTTGGTGTTTGACTTCTGTGCGCATCTCCCTGTTGTAATAAATTATTCTTGTATCTAAATTGCAGCCCTACTCGACATTGGTATGTTCCACAATGAATCCTTACCAGCCGGTCTACAAGACGTCGCAGATACATTGGCACCAAAATTTGTTGGTAAGGAAGAATAGAACCTAAACAACTGGCAAATAATTAGCGCAAAATCGCATACCAGAGACAATTAAAGTGGATTATTTGAAAAAAGTATTTGAAATGTACGACAGCATGCTTCCAGGCTGACTAGGATACTGTAGGGCAGTGTGGCGTGGGCTAGCTAATCTAACTGACCTCTTGGACTAGTTGAATAAAAGCACAAGTAGGGAAGCCGTGATTCTATCGATCCTATACTTTCAATACTTTCGATGTCGATCCTATACTTTCGAAGAAGTATTTTATAAATTTGACAAAAGGTCACTGATGTTTGCTTCTTTCTGGAGCTACATATGAAGAAAATATCAGAACACGACGTCTTCTGGACGCCTTAAAAGCACTGTTCTTAAAGGGAGAGGCGCACGAGAAAAAAAGCTTTCCTTAATATATTTGCACAGAATGTCCTAACTAGGTGCACAGAATAACTAGGTGCTTTCAAGTATAGTTTCCTAAGAGATGTTATTAGTTTTTCAGGCACTTGCTCGATTCTCTTCTTCTTTTGCTTCGCCGTTTCGGTTGTGTTGATGAGCCACCAAAATGGGACAATTTCAATTGATTGGGTTCGTAGCAAACCCTTAGTTTCTACCGCCGGTAAGTGATATATAATTGTACGTAACTTTATATTTAAGCGTTGGCTCTAGTGTTTATTGGTAGCAACTGGAAATCAAATAAGCATCGTGAGAAACTCACCATGTTCGAGATTGTTGTTGACACAGTTATGATACGTTTCGTCATTTCCATAAAGAGGCTGTTTTAGAATTGTTGTCGTTATTATGAAAAAGCTATTCTTCTCTCAGCTGTATAATAAAAAGCTAAAAAAGTACCAGTTAAAATTTTTTCAAAAATTACCATTTTTAGTTATTTTATTACAAATATTTTGATTAAATGCTTCTATTTTATTGATATTTGGATTATTAATTGCCTATCAGATTCCCGATCAGACTAGTTATCAGTATATCACATATACATATACCAGCCGTTCGAAGAGCCCTACGGGCTCTTCTCCGACTGGAGGAATCGGCCTTCGGCCGATTGTTTCCCTATTTAGAAAAGAATTGCTACAATGTAAAAAGTTAACTCTCGGCTCTTTCTACACATTCACACGTCTCTGATTGTGGAAACGTATAATTATCAGTTTGGATCTCCACTCGACTAATGCTACCATGCAAATTTGCCATTGAAGGTGTTATGTATTGGGCAGAGGATTGTCCTTGTGATAAGCTAGCATAGTTCAACAGGTAGAGCGTTGGACTATGAATCGAGAGGTTGTGCGCTGCTGTGGGTTCGAATCTCGCCAGCAGCAAAGATTTTGTATGCTCTATGCCAATAGAGAATTTTCTTTATGAACAGGTTTCGTTATGTTCACACAAACAAAAAAGTAAACTCTTCTCCTTTATATAATAAGATAGCTCTTTATTCAAGCAACACGATTTAACAAACGGACAAAATGAAAGAGATAGACACACACAAGCTAGGCACGTTTAAGAGGCCCAGCTACTCACGCGGTGCGAACTCACGCGATCACATCAACAAAATAAATGATCATAATCAAAAGCAGCTTTTAGATTAGAGTGGTGGATTACTTCCAGGTATAATTTGCCCTCTAATGGCCGTGGTCACTTCGTTCGGGTTGATTCAATGGTGCGGATATTGGTACAATGCAATTGTCAACGTCTCTCCGTTCTTGGTGCTATGTGAGTTGTGTTTCAATGTCTCTGAGGGTTTTTTATGGGGTATTGGCTCTTTACTATGCGTGCTAGCTGATTTAGCTACAGCAACCATAAGTCCGGCATCTGTTTCTCTGTTTTTGTGAAGTAGTCAAGCACCAAGCGATTACGGACTTAAATTACCTTCTGCTTGAAAGTGCTATGCTTTACAATACTTTTTTGCTCGTTTAACGATGCTGACAGCAGCTTTCAAAATACCTAAACCAATCTTACCATTAGTGACCTTTCTCCGAAAGCTACTCATCTTTGTGATTGGTAGATATTTTATTTTATGTTACGCTCGTTCAGGCATTTACAGGCACAGGTGTTGGTATTACTTATTCAGGCATTGGTATCGATGATTTGTTTATAATGGCGGGTGCTTGGCACAGAACCAATCCCTCTTTATCGCCAGCTAGAAGAATGGCCGATACCATGCAAGAAGCTGCCGTGGCAATTACAATTACATCAGTAACCGATGTGGTAAGTTTTTTCTTGCACGTCATTCCCTCTTTTTAAAAGTACGGCCCATTCTTATCGGCGTGGTGGGTATATGAAGTCAGTTTTCAAGAGCATGGACTTTTTTTCACAAGTATGACACCATACCAACCTGATTGGTGTATTTACGACGGATTAAATTTTGTCAGCCTTGTTTATATTGGACAAATATTTTGGAAATGTAACTGCATATCAGCATATTACCGCTTCAAGAACCGTACAGTTCTCTCTTTTTCAAGAGTGGAATAGTGTCGTTAGAATAGCCAATACTAACAATAAATAAAGATCTAGCCAACTCAGATTGGCAGTTATTGATTTATTATTGTCAGGCTTCCTTCGGTATTGGATGTTTCACACCCCTTCCCGGAGTGAAAATGTTCTGTCTCTACACGTGTCTACAGTGCTTATTTACTTATATCTATCAGTTGTGGTGAGTTCACTAAATATTGATTTCACTGAGTAATTACACAGTTAATTACCCAGTCTGGGACAAACTGAAAGCCCACCCGTTTCGTGGAAGTAGTGAGTACGTGACTACATCTAAGCCTAGCTGGCGATTTAGAGTTGTAAATTTCAACCCAAAACAAGTATTACGGGAATAGAGCCCGGCTTCTATGGGGCAATGGGCCACCTCTTAGCCACTCGGCTACCGCCACCATCACCAAATGCGATGATAATATTGGGTGATAAAGCCTGCCGGTTTTAGGTTCTTCGCTCCAGTAATGGCCTATGCAGCAGAGATGGAAGATCATGGAATACACTCTTTCTTATTCACACAGGCATTGGAACCTTCTCAAGCTGGTATGTTTTCCACTTTTGCCATGATAATGAAACAACACATTTTGTTGGTTTTTTGGCCTTTTTCTGGCCTTTTTCTGTCATCCAGGCCTTTTTCTGATTCTGGCCTTTTTCTGTCATTCAGGCCTTTTTCTGATTCTGGCCTTTTTCTATCATTCAGGCATTCAGGTAATACTATTTGCCTTTTCAGACACGAAAATGAAACAATATTTGCTATCTGGTTCGGTATGTCGCAAGGCATCTTTCCCGCAGAAAACACCACTGGAAGAGCCAGAGGATAACCCTGTGGTTGGTTTTATTTCGAAGCCTATTTTAAAATAAATTTTTTCAACTAGTTTTTTTATTTGTTTGCTTTTTTTCTTGGTAGAGAGAACCGCGCAGTGCTGTTTCCAAAAACATGGCCCAAAACAAACCAAAATTCCAATAGGACTCAAATTCAGTTGTTTACCTAAAAAGAATTCCCTGCTCCAGTAAGTATTTGTATTCTAGTAAAAAGTACCAAAATTATTTGAATTGGATGACATGTGGATCAAATTGATTTTTTTTGTCTAGAAAACAACGTTCTATTTGCCGGATGAAACATTGAGCAATTGCGTTAGTTGCATTTCTTGTCAGAGTGTCAATGTGTGTTTTTTGTGTGGAACACTGTCGTAGTACGAAAATGTTTTCTGTGTTGTTGTTGTGGTGTGCTTCTAGTGAGTGCACTTTGAAGTCTGTATTGCTGTAATTATTGCACACTTCGTAACTCGGATCCAGGTTCAGTAAAAGTGCACATTGTGTGACAATGTGTGAAACGCTGCGGCGCTTCCTGTCATGCGTCAAACTTGGGATTTTGGGATTTTGCCGCTAGCACATATTTTATACCATGCTCTTATTTTAGGTCAAAGCGCCTACGAAAACATCAACATCGAGAAAATGGAGTGAGATGATCAGTGACGCGTTTCGAGTTCTGGAAACTCCTTTGGACGAAAGTGAAAAGGTAGGAAGTCCTTGTGAATTATTACACGGAAAGACAACGTGAAACACCACGTCATCGCCGCCCACAAAAAAATATGGTGCGCCAAAGGTGTGCGGCGGATCCGCAACTCCAGCGAGCGCGCGCACCCTAGAAGTGGGGCAACGCGCCCCTGTTATTGTGGGCGATCGCGATGGTGCGGAGTTGCACATCATGTAGAAGGTCGAAGATGTTAGCATGTAATTTTTTAAATATAATATGACATGTTAAAGGTTAAAGCTAGGAATGTTCTTCAGCGCCCCGAAGGGGTCCCTGTAGTCCGCTCTGGTCTACCGTAGTAGTGCGCTCAAGAGAATAGAATAGGCCATCTTTGATTACGTAATGGGTGGCCAGCCCATGTTCTTTATGTTTATTATTTCAGCACGTTGAAGAAGTGACTCCAGAAGAAACTTTTGTCAACAAATTATTCAAAGAAGTCATCGGGCCTTTTATTCTCGAGAAGAGCACTCAGGTTGGGCTGCATCACATTTTGGAACTACATGGGAAATGGGTGAACCAACTTGGTGCCGGTTCACTGGTTTTTTCGTTGGCCAACCCACTTGGTGACCACTTCGTTACCAATTTTCATCGAAAACTGTCAACTGGTCATGAACTAGTCACGAACCGGTCACCAAATGGTTTTTTCGGTAAAAACTGTTTGGTGGCCGGCGAACGGTGGTTTTTTTCAGTGGTTTCGACAAGTATTTCGTTTTCCTGTGTACTGAACGGTACAAAAAAGGTAGATAGGCCGTCATGAACCAATTCGGATACCAACTCCGCGGCGGGATTCTGCGCGGCACTATAGCCGGCCCCGCAATCAATGACGTTGACAAGTCGACATAGACCATCAGCTCTTTCTCCTGCTCTTCAATAGTAAACCCATTTCGTTTAGGTAGCCGCAGCCGTTGTGTTCCTCTTGTACATAACGTTTGCCATCCTCGGCTGTATGCACCTTCGTGAAGGACTCAGTCCAAAGTTTCTCGTCCGAGAGAGTTTTTATCTCTCCAATTTCTATCGCCTAATCGATGAGACGTTCTGGAATGAAGGTATGGTATGATGATTACTTACGCTTGTGTGTCTCCTAACATAGAGGTATCTGACGTTACAGTGAGTTACGTAAAGAACAGCAGTATCTTGCTGCAAAAAAAAAGATAAAATGATTTACCAACCGAAATCCGCAGAAACGGTGCAGGCGGTCTTGCAGAGCGCATCAGGCAAATCTTCTCGGGAAGACGATTTATCTACGCCGGTTTTAGCCAGCTACCAACTTTTATGCCTTAAGTTTGGTGACGGGTTCCGGGCTGGGATTGAACCAGTGACCGGTGGCGTGAGCCACGGGTCACTGGTACCACGGCCCGCCCATCTTGCTGCAAGCATTATGAAATTTGCTTGCAGCAAGATTCGACTAGGTTACTAAGGTTGCCCGCGTATCTTCTCCTAACCATGTTTAAAAAAAACTTGCAAGAAAATTTATAAATCGCTAACTTTCGGGGGGCAGTCTACCATTCTCCCCTTTTAGGTCTCCAGATGCAAGTAGTTGTCTCTAACCCTCCCGACCTCTCCGATCCCACAGAAAGAGCCGAGTTTTCCTCAATGCTCCGAGCATTTGAGAACACCGAATATACGATGAAACATAACGCGACAATGTTATGGCTGACCGCTTATGAGAAATACCTTCAGGAACAAGAGGAGGAGTTTCATATAGAAATGCCTAGGAAGTAGGTATTTACCTCGATTTGGCTTGATTGATTTATTACACCATTTTTCCGTACATCACCCACACAGTTAGAACGTTAGAAGCCATCGATAACTTAGGCTTAGGCTTAGGCTTAGGGTAGAAAAAAAGGATTGCCGCGGGCGCCTCATAAACAAACAAAAACAAATCAGAATATCCGGAAAAAAAAACACAGGAAAGATTTTTAGTTGTCAGCACAATTCCACTCAGCCTTGAAACTGGACAACTGTCAGTATTGCGTTCGATTACATAACCTTATATGTAAAAAATGCATTTAGCACCACTGAATGGTACCGCCGGTGTCGTGATTGGGTAATAATTGCGGGCGGTCGTCGTCTTTGGGAAATGGATATGGTATGGGGACAGGGAGAGGTGAGAAATTGCATTTTGTAGCGCACAGTTGCTTCACAAAATCCAACAATTGAAGCAAAAAAAAAAACGAAATCCCATAGTGAAGGCATTTTTTTGGAGGGGTTTGAAACTGTTTTTCTTCTTATCCAAAAGTTTTTATTTATTTTTGTTTTCACTTTCATTTCATTACCTACAAAACGTGAGCTGTTTTTTGAGCCCAACATGCAAAACCGGCTTGACATTCCCTTTAAAGCCTTTGCATTCTGTCCAAAGGTTTAACTGTGAGCGTGTACGTGAATGGCAAATATCAGCTAAAGGCTAATGGCATAAATGGTCTGATTTCAGGACAAGAATCACTTGAAGACATTCCGTTTTCAAGTAGGACTACGGCACTATAACTCACCAGTCGACCACACAAACAGGTTATACATTATACCGGCCACGCCGCCTGATTGTGAGGCGTCTTTCCATACTTATGAAACGTCTGTAAAATCTTTACGAATGAAGACATACTTCGTTCTTTTACATGAGAATATTCTACGTTGAGCTGCGGCACTCTTTCATTTCCAAAGCGGAACAATTCAGTCGAATTATACTTCCGTAACGTGGGTGCATAATAACAGAGGCAGAGTAGAGTAAGCCCACGGCCTAAGACTAACAACGTAACAACAAGAAGTCAGCAGTACACGCTACAGTTACTCTTTTATATAGTAAGATTTGTGCATCGCGCTCATACAACCACATTGACTAACTGTAAGCAAGACTGAGTCTGATCTCCAGACGGTTTGATTATGTGTGCGCAAACCACACTGTTGATCGGCCATATCGGTGAATAAATCGCCCGACGTTTTTCCTGGTATATAAGGCTTTGAAATATTCTCGGAATATTTCAGCTGTAAGTTGATGAGACACATCGCTGCACAATTCTCCAAATACAATGTGTCCACCTTCCATGAATATTATCCATTCGCTGATCAAGTGAGTTGAACATTGTTTGCTCTTTAGGAATCAATTAAAGGGACCGGCTCACCTTAAATTGTACCTGTTTTTTTTGTTTCTTTATTTTCTATAAGGGATAATAAAAATTTGGAATACAAAAAGAAGTGTTCAATTTCAATACTCACGAAGATGTTAGGTGATAAAGTGGTGGATCGATCGGCCCGAAATGAAAAAGTGTACTTGTCCTGCCTTGTTTGTATGGGACAATTAACACTTTTTCATTTCGGGCCGATCGATCCACCACTTTATCACCTAATATCTTCGTGAGTATTGAAATTGAACACTACTTTTTGTATTCCAAATTTTTATTATCCCTTATAGAAAATAAAGAAACAAAAAAAACAGACACGATTTGAGGTGAGCCGATCCCTTTAAGACGAAAAAGTTTGACGATGAACCTGGCTAGCTACCTAGCCTCTTGAAGAGTTTCGTCAGATATAAACCCTAATTTGAAAACTTATCTTGAGAAATTTACAGATAAATTATACTTACTAGCTTACCACTTATGTTAGAGCCTAAATTTATATATGCGCATATGTAGAAAATATGTGGTCAGTGTATTTTTTGCAGTACCTCGAATTGAAGCCATCTTTAACGAGAAACTTTATCATGGGACTTCTATCAATGTTAGTCGTGTCAATGATTATGATCCCTGATTGGAGAGCGGCTGTCAGTGTGGTCATCGCGATTGCAAGTATTAACATTGGTAAGTGTGTAGCTTATGACAATGATTCGCTTAGTGTTTCTCGAAGTTAAAGCGAAATACCGGTCGTTTTTTGAAACGCATAGTGGACAACTGCATTCTTATGCATTTATGCTAATTTGCGCGAATTTAGCTCGTTTTTTATTATAATTTATTTTCATTTGCATACGCTGCATAAGAATGCTGGTGTACTCGATGTGTTTCAAAAACCGACCGGTATTTCGGTGTGACAAGTTATCTGTGCTTGTTGTTAGTATTTCTCGAAGTTGACGTAGAGTGTGTTGGTCGTCAGCTTCATAGCTTGGCGTAATGAACAACGAATAGTTAGAGTCTTCGAGTTTATTACGACTCCCGGTAAGACAAATCGGACAGATGTAAACCAACTCTCTATGTCAACGTTTCACCTTTCGGCGTCTTCACGACAAAGGAAAAAAATAATGAACAAATATAAAACTTTCGCAAAAAATAAGCTGAAGTTACTGTACTGAAGTGTCGCATTGTTGTGATAGCAGTAGGTGTAAATTTTTATCGCATCAAAGTACTTCCATCGCTAAACGTTTAGGCGTCCTCGGCTACATGACCTATTGGGGAGTCAATCTCGACTCCGTATCAGTAATAACCGTAATTATGTGTGTCGGTTTCGCTGTTGACCTGTCGGCGCATATTGCCTACGCTTACTCGCAGGTAAGAAGGCTAAATCAATGTTACGGATATCTTTAAAGCGAAATACCGGCCGGTTTTTGAAACACATCGAGTACACCAGCATCCTTATGCAGCTTATGCAAATGAGCATGCATTAAAGTAAAAAAATCGAGCTAAATTCCAGCAACTGAGCGTAAATACGCAGGAATACAGTTGCCCCCGATGCATTCGAAAACCGGATGGTGTTTCGCCTTAATTGTACTAGAACTTGAAATGGACATATCGAGTCTTTTGGTTTATATTATACTTATATGCTTCTATAATTTCTCTAATCGAAGCAAGCAACAGAGAAGATCAATAATTTTTGTATTTTTGTATTTTTGTATAAAATTTAATTTTTTGAATTTTTTCATATTTTTCCATTTAGACGTATGGCACCGCACACGAACGAGCCGTTGAAGCATTGGAAACACTGGGATGGCCTGTATTTTTGGTAGATTTTTTTTAATTTCTCCTTTTTTTTAGCTATTTAAAGTTTAAAGTATTAAGCTGACCCGGCAATTAATTGATAAATTAAAACGGTGTAGACTACTTGAATCCCTCGATATTGAAAGAAGGATTCCTATCCAATGTTATATAAAACTAGCAAATCAATTCTACAAACTCGTTTTAGGGCGCGTCCTCAACTCTTCTGGGCATTTGCGTACTCACCCTTGTGGACGCGTATATTATTATCATTTTCTTCAAAACTGTTTTCCTTGTCATATCATTCAGGTAAAATTATTTGAAGCAATAGAGATAACAATGAACTTATAATTTTTAAACATTATAAGGCTAATAAATTATAATTATTGGATATAAGCAATATTTTTCAGTATGACATGTCAACTTAGTGTGTCACAAGCTGCTCACAATCTGAACCTTAAATTTGCCACGGACCTCTCTAGCGAGTTCTTAGCTTGCCTTGGAGTCTAACAACATAGTTTGGGTTTCATCCGAGAGCCCCCTTTTCCAGTTGTCGCCCTGATTTTGCTCCTAGATCAAAAATTGAACTTCTTTCGGATTTATTTGTAAAACGTTACAGTATGTTGCACGGTCTTCTCTTCCTTCCCATACTTCTGATGTTCTTGATTCCGGACGAAAGAAAAAGAAAGACACCGCCTCCACCACAAGTGAAGAAGATCTGGTGGGTTTATTGATTGAATTAATTTGGATTTTTGCTGACATTTCATTTCGGAACTTTACGCCTACAACTTTACGCACATGGGAATGCCCATGGCCATGGCCTCAATTTATGAGTTTATCCTCTTGCATTGCTAACGTTGCTATCGATTGGCTACTATGTAGCGCCATTATCATTGATAACAATAATTCAAGTTGCTTGTTTTTCAGTGACGTCACACCAAACCCTCAACAAATTCGATCAATACTCAAACCACATCGATCGAGTGAGGCAAAGGAAGAGATGAAAGGGCGAGGTAATCGATTCGCCGAAGATGGATCGATATCGAGAAGGAGTGTATGTTTGTCCACTTGCATAATACATCGGCATAACGTTAATAATAATAATAATAATTTATTACGCACACGTAAACATTTATGACAAAACATATGTCAGTACGGTTTTGCCGAGTAATAATAACAACACATAACACAAAGGTGAATAAAGCGAATCGAATAAATACAGTTCAGTTGATTTTTTACCAACTGCACTTGACAGATATAAAAATCCGGCATAGCAGGACCCGGTCGTGAAAACACATTGTATACAGCGAAATACTGGCCGATTTTTGGAACGCACCGTGGACATCAGAATTGTTACGTATTTGTTAATTTGCTCTCTTTAGCTCGGTTTTTAGTCCAATTTATGCCCATTATATTAACCCTTTGTTCCATGAAGTCGAAAACCGGCCGGTATAACAAAATAACTGAACTCGGAATCTTACCAATTGCGCACAATATTTGACAACCCGATTATCACATTTTTTTTAATTTGTAGTAAATATTCATTTTTCTTCCATTCAGAGATCATCAAGTGCTACATCACTTCGGCAGTTGGAGCCAATAGGCGAAACCTCAGAAAGAGAGGAGAGCGAGGTAGAAATGTTTTCCTAAAAACTAGAAACTTTTGTCGGTGTGCCCAGCGTGAGCCGCGCAGCGCCTGACTGTGGGTGTTTAATTTATCGGCGTGGCATTAGCGAATAAAATTTATAGACTCTTGGTGTCGTCAGGACAGGGCTACCTGTGCGCTGACGAAAAATGTTTTAATGTTTTCCATGCTCGGGTATGTAAGTAATTTGTACTTTAGGTTGATGAGGTGGTGGAAAGTGTCCCGCACAACAAAAAGACCGAAACTACAACGTCCAATACGAAATCAGAGACGGCACAGATTCGTGAGGGCCAAAAAGTTACTACGCCGCGAACGGAACAACAAGACGCAGGCTCCTCTACCTCCAGCATAGAAGAATCTGGCAATCCGCCAAAAATAATCAACCCAAAATAAACTTAAATCTCTCTTATTGAGTAAATGAGTAAATATTGTTATCACTTATAAATTATATTATATATATTGCACCCACATAAATCTTTCAGGCGCTCATACTAACAAGTGTGGGTTCTAATTTCTAATTATATTTATCAGCAGTCTCAATGAAAAAATTACCGGAGCTGTGTTTCCCTTCTTATTCTTGCCCTCTGGTGCATCAAAATATAGATCCGGGTGCAAGTTATGCATATTTTTCACGTAGAAAACCATGGTGCAAACAATCACGTCATACTTCGTTGGCATCTAGATAAAACACCCTGTACGTTCAGATCATTATTTATATACGTAAACTTAAAAAAAAAATGAATTGATTGTATTTGTAGAGATCACTGTTTTCTTGTTTTTGTGTGATATTTGCTTTCATGTAAATAAACATTTTACGTTTTTTTCTTACAACATACGTACAAGATGTTTACAGCAAAACATAAAAGAATTCAAGCGCCTCGTTTTATGGTGGATTTGGATTTGGGCACCACTATGATACTGTCACTGAGCAAACTTGGCCGGTGCG